>CAUYSK010032386.1:0-27711 GCA_963575035.1 Avahi laniger | reverse complement strand
CCTCCTGCCTCAGCCTCACGAGTAGCTGGGACTACAGGCATGCGCCACCATGCCCGGCTAATTTTTTCTATATATTTTTAGTTGTCCAATTAATTTCTTTCTATTTTTAGTAGAGACGGAGTCTTGCTCTTGCTCAGGCTGGTTTCTAACTCCTGAGCTCAAACAATCCACCCACCTCGGCCTCCCAGAGAGCTAGGATTACAGGCGTGAGCCACCGCGCCCGGCCCTCGTGCAGCATTCTTGACGCACCAGCTCTAACATCATCCCTGTCTCCCTCACGCAAGAATGAATATTGGAACGGGAGCAAAGGGATAATATGGCATTGGATCTATTCACATTTGTGTATGAAAAGTAAGTGGTTAGAAAGTATTATTATTGGTATCAAAATCACCAACAACACACTAGATACCCGAGCATTGCAGTTACCAATGTGTGTGGCGGGAGGTGACATCTGCTGACCTCATAGCCTGCCACTGTCGAGGGCCACCAGCACCAGGTGTGTGATTAGACTAGGTGGCTCTTACCTTTCTTAACCCTGAGACTTTGATTCTGTCATTTCATAAGGAAAATTTTCTTCTCGATGATTCACCTTTTTTCTGAAACTTAGTACCATTGACATCATGATTCAGAGAGGTGGAGACTTGGATTCTTGTGGCCTAGCCCACCGACCTGTTTTGCAGCGAGCACTCGACTTGATGCTAAATATCAAAAACATCGGTCAAAAAAAAAGAAAGTCAGTTGAAGAATATACACCAGTACTTTGTCGAACTCCTCTTAGAAATTATCTGAATATAAACTCTGACACTGTGTAATTGTAAGTTCTAATTTCCATCCCACCATTTTGAATGCTCTCCACTTCAAGCAGAACCATTTTCTGAATCAAAGTCCTGTTAGCAGTGTAAACATTGGCATTCTTGAAAACATGTATATACCCTGCAGATCTGCCATAGTTGAAGTTAAGTGACAAGATCGTAACCAGTAATGAGGTTTCCTTCACTGCATCTGTTCCACAAGTGTAAAAATAATCCTTACGAATAATCCTCACTGTTTTACTAGGCTGGACACTTGCCGAACTGCCAACAACACAAAAGTTAAGCAGCTGTGCGTGGGACAGCTGCAGCCGAGACGGCCATAAGCATTGCTGTAAAGACACAGCAAAGCACAACTTCACATGGCTTGGCAGGGCCGTGAAGTGCCGGGAAACTGCAGTCACAGGCTGGGCATTTTCCCAGAAGTTTTCAAAGAACTCGAGGGTACTTTACAGATGGTCACTTTACCATATGCCGGAGACATTGGCAAGATTTTCAGTGGGTGACTCTGCTTTTAAGGAGGACTCTGAGGAGACTCTGACATCTTATAGACCAGGGGTCCTTTTGATGATGGGGGACTTGGGCTGATATTGGACATCAGGAGGGAGCTCTGAGTTTTCTGATAGACATAAACAATATTTCACTAATAGAATTTTTGTTGGAGGTAGGAAATATGTCCTCTTAAGAGGACAAGGCAAACCAGTAGGCATAATTTTTTTTTATTATGAATGCATATGTATAAGAAAGAATGTAATGAGACAAACAAGTACAGTTCAAAGCATAATGGTAAAACACATCGGCTATTAGCTTTTGGCAGAGAGCAGTTGAGCTTAAAAATTTTTTAAACAATTTCGCTTGGGAAAAGAAGAAGAGGAAGTGGTTATAAGAGAAAGAACAAGGGATCCAGACCAAGGGTACTTATTATTGATTAACTGTTAGTACCACAGATATTGATGCTGGTTTCTGATAATAAAAGACCCAATCTGTAAATCCTTGAGATTGTCTAAATTTACATTTTGATATTAAGTATTTCGAAGTCGTAAAACAGCAGGCCAATGGGGAAAATAAACCAAAAGATGGTTTGCCGCAGACCTGAAACTGTGGGAGCGGGAAGTTAACGTAGTTCAATTGTGTACAGAAAAATGTGAGGTAATGCATTTAGGGGGAAAAATAACTACCTTGTACATCTGAAATATTGGGCTCCAGGCTTCTCATCGGTATTTCAGATAGGGATGAATGCTTCAGAAAGTTCCTGGTGGGTATTGGCTGATGCGCTGCTAATGGTGGCCAAGGAAGGTCCAGGACAGGTGTAGAGAAAATGTATCAAGATCTTATTCTTTGGGGGTGTGTGTGTGTCTGTGTGTGTGTGTGTGTGTGTGTGTGTGAGATTTCACTCACTGCTTGGCAGGAAAGCTACAAGAGGGTTGGGAAAGGTTAAGAGAGGGCCGACTAAAAGAGGTGCCAAAACATGGGAAGAAATTGCAGTCAGCGAGGATCTCTAAGTCTTGAAAGATGAGACTGTGATTAAAAACCCTAACAGAGCACAGGCCAAACAGACTTCTCTGTGCAACCCTGCAGAACTGAACCAAAGAGAGCGGTGGGTGCTTGAGGAGGAAAGTTTACGGAAAAAGAAAATAACGTGCGCTCAGCGGTTAACAAAGCAGTTAGTTTCACCCTTGTCGTCTTGCCTGACCTTTACCCAACGCGGAGGGGAGGGAGGGGCGTGTCATTATCCACATCTGACAGATGAGAAAACAGGTCAGGGAGAGTCAGTGAGTTGGCTAAGTTGACACGACCACCACTGGGGTCAGGGGCAAACCCAGCTCTGACTCAGGGCCCCCGCACGTGTCCGAGTTCCAAAGACTTGGGGTCACTCGACACACTGTCTCTGTGGTGTCAGGCCACACGGAATGCAGTAAAACGTAAACTGTGAATGCTGTTGAGGCCTTAAAGGAAAGCATTTTCATTTGTGCTGCATTAAAATGCAAAATAACCTCTGTGTGTGTGTGTGTGAGTGAGGTGGCCTCTGCTAGGCAAAAGCTAAGGGATCCAAAAGATCAGTGTTGTGTGAAGAAAGGACGGCAGGTAACGTGATAGGGGATCGCGCACTGTTCGTTCCCTGGGTCGTTGGTGATGCCAGAATGTTCAGACGCAGATGATGCATATTGAAAGATGATCAGACCATCTGTGTCTCTTCAGACACCTGGTGAGAACACCAAGTGTTCCAAACAAGGGTTAATGTAGTGTGTTAACCCTAACTAACCCCAGGTTGCAGTTCTCCCTCCCTGAGTAGAGACACTAGGAGCCAAATTCAGGTCTGGGGGGATTCACAAAGGAGGCAGGTTTCATGGGAGAACAGGGACTGGGTAGAGTATTTCAGAGGACCTGCAGCACTTTGCATGCGTGTCAACTGTCCTGCCACCCCTGGCACCAACAGTGTGGTTGGTTCCTTTTGTTCTGTTGTTAGCTAGACTCTCGAGTGTCAAGTTGGCAGCACTTTTTATTAGACTCATGGACACCATTAATATAGTCATCAATAATTTGTGCAATCAGTAAAATAAAGTAAGTATTGGGAATAAAATGATCAGAACATGGTAATTTCCCAATTTTTAGGTTGCTGGCATTTTCTCTTAAATAAACACAAGGTGTGCATACTTGAGATTTGAGGGCTATTATTGCCTCCTGGCAAAGGAAATGAACTTACAATTATCAGCGACAAAACAGGTTACAAAGAAATAATAGTTGAGGTACCGAGAAAAGTTTAACAGAAGCTGAAATTGGCTCTTAAGTAGAACAGTTCGAGGGCAGTGAAAAATCTAGCAGCTCAGAGGGGTACTGTACCCAGGGGATGTGTACATGAGGTAGTCAGTGGAGTATTCCTCTTTCGCATTCTTTATATCTTTCGAATTAACTGTAGCACAAGAATTGGCAAACTGCGGCTGGTGGACCAGATCTGGCGCACAGCTTGTTTTTGTGTGCCTCATGCGCTAAGGATAGTTTTACAAACATCGATAAAAATGGTTAAAAAAAAAAAGAATATTTCATAACACATGAAAATTCTATGAAATTTAAATTTCAGTGTCCATAAATAAGTGTTATTGGAACACAGCCACACTCCCTGGTTTGCCTGTTTTTAGCTGCTTTTGCGCCACAACAGCAGGCTGCAGAGTTGTGACAGAGATTGGCCCACAAAGCCTGGAATAGTTACTGTGTGCCCTGCAACAGGCAACGTGTGTCAGCCCCTGCTGTGGTACAATATTACATATGGGAAATGAGGGTTTTTCATCTTTTTTTCTGTGATTATTTTTTTAATAGTAAAGTTTTAGCAAATGGAATATGATTTTTACCAAATGAAAGGACTAACTTTTTTTTTTTTTTATGAGAGTGAATCTTTTCTTTTATAAGCCCGGTAGAAAATAGGGACCATTCAGCAGCCTTTTCACCAGACAGAAAGCATTTCTATGATGTATTTGTCTCAGCAGCCAAGGGCTCACTATTCGAAATTGTTTTCTGCTGGGTATGTGTCTCCACACTGTCTGGAGGAGGTTCAACAATTCCTCCCATTCCCGTAGGCACAGGTAGTTTCTCTCCTTGAGAGGCAGAACCTGTTTTTCCTCCCCTGAATGTGAGCTGGCTTTCAGGCTCCTTTTGACCCATAGGATATGGTGATGTTGTGTGACCTCCAGGTATAGCCTAATTTAGAGGCCTTGCAGCTTCAGTCTTGCTCTCTTGAAAACAAACCAACTACCAAAAGAGAGTTAAGCCCAAGAAGCCACGTGGTGGAGAAGGAAGACACCCTTGTTGACAGCATCCCAAGACCTAGAGACGTGACTGGGGTCACCTTGGATCCTCCAGCCCCAGCTGAGCTGCTACTTGAGTTCCTGACCCGTGTAACCATGAGCCAATAAACTGGTGGTTGTGTTAAGCCGTGAAGTCTTGGGGTGCTTTGTTATGCTGTATTACCTAACTGAAAAAGTTTGGAGATGGTATGCTATACTTTTTACTATGATAGTTGAAAGAGAGAAAATATCCTCTAATATAGGATGTCGATAGAGAACTATAGTTAAATACTCACTACAGTTACACACTTGGGTTCCCAGTGCATGTGATTCATCTGGAAAATTAAGTAGCTATTTTTGTGATTATAAAAATGTGTGCTTATTGGAAAAGATTAAGAAAAGGTTAGAAAATTCTAAAGCACAGTACTTAAATTATTCATAACTCTGCCATCTAGAGATAATCACTTCCAGTTACAGCTCTTTCTGTAAAAATATATTCTTATTTTATAAAAGTATATATCTAGTTTTGGTCTCTGTTTTATTCATGTAATATATCATCCCTGGTATATTTCAAAAACACAATTTTTAATGACCACAGCAGCCTATTTAAGTGGATTACAAGAAACTCACATAATTCAAGAGTATTACGTGGTCTTTATGGTCTGTTATCCAGATTTGCTAGTTAGAGTATTTTTTTAAAGCAATCCTTTTTTTTAGACAGCTTTATTGAGATATGACTCGCATACAATATCAACTGTACAATTTAAATACCATTTAAAGTATACAATTCAGTGTTTTTGAGTATATTTACAAGGTTGTATAACCATTATCACAATCTAATTTTAGAACATTTTCATCCTCTCTAAAAGAAAGCCAAACTTTATTTCTCTCCTAACCTCTACCTTCCGCTCTAGGCAACAGCTAATCTACTTCCTGTCTCTGTGGATTTATATGTGGTCCTTTCTAACAGACTTTGTTCACCCGGCGTAATGTTTTTAAGGATCATCCATGTTGTAGCATGTGACAGGGCTTCATTCCTTTTTATGGTCAAATAATATTCCATTGTATGGATAAACCACATTTTGTGCATCCATTCATCCATTGATGGGCATTTGTGTTGTTTCTACTTTTTGGCTCTTGTGAATATGCTGCTATGAATGTTTGTGCACAAGCTTTTGTGTGGACATTTGTTTTCATTTTTCTTGGACATATACCTAGGAGCAAAACTGTTGGGTCCTATGGTAACTCTGTGTTTAACTTTCCGAGGAATTACCAAACTTTTCCAAAGCAACTGTATAATTTTACATTCTCACCAGCAATGTACCAGGTTTCTAATTTCCTACATCCATGCCAGCCAACCACTGAGTATTATCTTTTTGATTATAGCCATCCTAGTGGGTGTGAAAGTGTGGTATCTCATTGTGGTTTTGATTCATATTTTCCAAATGACTAATGATATTGAGCATCTTTTCATAATGGATTATTGGCCATTTTTATATCTTCTGTGGAGAAATATCTATTTGAATATTTTGCCCATTTTTAAATTAGGTTATTTGTCTTATTATTGAGTTGTAAGAGTTCTTCACGAATTTTGGGTATAAATCCCTTATCAAATTTGCAGATATTTTCTCTCATTTTGTTGTTGTTGTTGTTTTCCTTTCTTGATAGAATTGTTTGTAGCATTAAAGTTCTAAATTTTGATGTAGTCCAGTTTATCTATTTTTCGTTGTTGTTGCTTCTGCCTTCAGTGAAATCTAAGAAACCGTTGGCTAACTCTAGGTCACAAAAATTTTTAGAGAATTTTAAAAATGTTATTTATTTATTCTTAACTCTACACTTTTCAACTAATACTGCCAGGTATTTTTCAAAATGCAGATCCTTCAAGGACAGTACATCTGGGACACACTTTTTTTTAAAATAGCTTTGTGATATTCTATGGTATAAATATAGCGTAATATATCTAACCCTTACCTATTGATGAGATTAATCTATTTCCAGTTTTCTGGGGGTTTTGCCACAAACAAGGCTGCAAAACTCCTTGTACATTTATTATTCTGTTCTAGTGTCTTTATTCCTGCAGGATACATTCCCTATGGTGGAATGGGAAGCTTCCTTTAAAATCTAAATTGCTAAGATTTGTCCAATATTAGAATTTGAGCACTCAGGTCAGCTGGTTAGGAAAAAAGATTGTGAATCTGCTGTAGAAGAGCCTTTCATCACAGCAAATTCATTTCATGAAGCTGAGTTGCCTGTAATCTGTCGCTCTTTCAATAGCTTGCTTATTTGTTTCTTTATTTATTTCCTTCTTTAAGGTGGGAGAACAGACTATTTTCCATAGAGGAGCAAAGGAAAACAATGCAGAAAAGTTTGGGAAATAGCCACTAAGAAACTATGCCAGTGTTCATGCCCTGTCGTCCATTTGGATTTTGTGTGTGTGTTTTAATCATGCACTGCTAAAAAAGAATTTTAGAGACTGTGTAAAGATACATACATGTGTGAAGTCTTGTATGCCGATGTACAAACCTGGTGGAGTTACACTGGGGAAAGTGGGACCCATGCCCACTCTTTGCTGTGGTCCCTTGTGTCTTAATTTCTTTTGTTGAAAGAGGGCTTTCAACCAAAGCAACTGATTTTTTGGCGGGCAATTGTGACAAAATAAAGGCATTTAAAAAATGAAAGCAATTAAAATTGAATATAACTTTTATATCATTTATTCTTCATGGTTTAAAAGGAGCAAAAAACTTACAGGAGCTTTAACTGATGTCCGCCCTGTAAAATCTGTGTTAGCATAATTAGCAGTCAGCTATTCATTTAGAAGAGCCAGAGTAGCAGTTGAGTGTTTCAGTATTTTTAGATTCTTTTAAGAGCCCTTAGTGGCCTATCATATCGGCTCTTCATTAAAGCACACTCAGCCTCCCTCCAAATTGTTGCTATTACGTAGACTCTGGCTAGAAGGCTACTTTAGTACGGTAGCAACTGATGGAGATGCTAAGTTACATTTTAGCTTCACTTTAAAAACATTTTCTGATGGTTTGAAGGCCCTATTATAGCTAAGCAAATAATTTGTAGGAAACTGACAAGTAGAGGTGGTTTTGAGGGCACTTTTTTCTTTGACCTTTTTGTTAATGGAAACTTCAAAACATTTGAAAAGTAGGGAGACTGGGGTCTCCACACCCTATGACCTGTTACTCTAACATGCATCCTCTCAAAGCTCGTTTTGTTTCGTCTACAGGATTCCTTCTGGCAACCACTAGCCACGTGTGGCTGCTGAACGCTGGCATCGTGGCTAGTCCGAATGGACATGTGCCTCGGTGTGAAATCCAATCTCAGGGCCTGTTCCAGCAGCTCTCCCTCCTGGGGGGCTCCTCGGAGAATTCTTCCCTGACCCTCATATCTAAACAGCCCTATCTCGTGTAAACCCCTTCTTTGTTTCCTTTATACCACTTTTACAACTTGTAACTATTTAACTAGCTGACATGCCTGTTAAGTTTCTGTCTGATTCCCTGTAATAATGTAATCTCCACGAGGGGTGGGGCCTGGCGCCCAGTGACCATCCAGGGAAGGAGCACACCCCAACAGGAATTCTCGACCCAGGCCAACCCAAAACCTCCCCTTCCGCAGAACATATTATCGTCATCTTCTTTACTATCTTGTTGTGAAACTCCAGATGTTGGTTTTTAAAAAATGAATATAGTGCTCTAACTATATCAGAAAAGAAGAATATAAGAGAAGTAATTTGCAGTAAAATCATGTGCTTTTTTCTTCTGTGTTTAGTATTGGCGGTGTAGATTCTATCAGACTAACCCACCAGCAGATAATAGTTCTAAACTCTGGCTAATGTTTTTTATAACACACACGTGTGCACACACACGCACACCCATGGGGATTATGGTCCTAGACTGCCCGGTTCCTTGGTCACTTCAGGTCTCTGCTAACCGGTTATCAGAGAGGCCTTTCCTGACTCAGCTCCTTAGACAAAACGACACCCCTACCACCCAACGCTTCCCATCCCTCACAGTTAAGCCCGTTTCCCCATAGCACTCACTATCAACTGACATTCTCTGTGTTTTGGTCTGTTTCCTCCTCCGCTAAGAATCTCCATGAGGGCAAGGAGGATTTTCTCTTTGTTCACCACTCTATCCTTAGCACCTGGGCTCTAGCAGGCACCCAGTTGAACAAATGAATCTTTTAAATCTTGCTGATTCTTCAGCAAGAAGGGCTTATGATTAGTTGGATTATGGGCAACTGTCCAAAAAAATATCTCCCCCATCTGCCCATCACTGAGGCAGACGTTCCCTCTGGTTAGTCTCTTACCCTTGTTCCTCTCTGTTGGGATGCCTGTTAAAGTGAGATGCTGTAATAGAGCAAGAGATGCCCCACCCGTAACTTTGTCCTGCCACATTCAGGCTTTTAGAATGGTCCTCTTGATCTGGTCATGTGTACATTACATGCTGTCTTGTCCAAGTAGCAAGACAGAAAGCTGAAATATGATTAGTTTGAAGGTTGATGACAGATTCCGATGAGGACTGAATGGTCCTAGAAGTCTTAGGGCCACATGGCCTGTCAGGACTGAAGCATCATCACTGTAAAGTTCTGTTGGCGCTGGTTCCAGCGTGCTTGTTGGAAGGGAACATACTTTGATTGAAGGGAACATACTTTAATTGATTGAGATGCAGTCTTAACTGTATTTGCTATTCAATTCAGCATGGTAGAGTCTTATCAAGTGGAAGAAACTCTTGTAAGATGAAAGCAGCTATTATCAGGACGATAGTTTTTGAGTCTCTGCTGTCTGTGGAATAACACATTTGAAAAATGCTCTATACTGAACCTCAAGAAGAGGTGGAAAGAGCAGAGCCATGAAGAGGAAGAGGAGCTGACTGCGTCACTGCCATCACCGAGCACAGAGACAAAGAAGTGCCAGGAAGTGGCAACGGTTCATCCATTTCCCCTGTTCATGGTGGTTCGGAAATACTGGCCATAGTCCCCCAAAATTTAAGTAATAGATAATGTACAGTAAATTATGTTATTTTACCAAAACTTAAATCAGTTTCCTTCTTCCAAGTTAGGACATGTCAAAGAAATATTGGATTGTTCAGGGATGACAACCAAAGATTAGTGAGGCGCGAACATTTCCTGGCCTTGTTCTCTCCTCTGAGCGTTATGCAGAGTGGACACACAGCCCGTCTGTGGCACAGAGCTCTTGCATCTTGAGAATTGTGCTGCACCGATCGTTTCGTTTGTTCAGGAGAGTCTTTCATTACTTACAACACCTTGTTTATTGACATTTCTTATTTACTGTTTCTTCCTGACATGTTCTGAGAGGTAAAGCAAAGGTGTCAGGGAAATACTCCATTGTAAGGACACCTGTGATATAAGCCTTTCATTTATGGCCACTGTCTCCAGGGTCCCAGTCAGCATTGTACCAATAGTAAACAATGTAAATTATAAGAGTGAAGGGCCAGAAAGATGTCACATATCAGTGATGACCATTCTGGACTATGTTCTTTTAAGGCAATTAAATAATTTCTCTTTGATTAGTGGTTATGTTGGCTACCTTTTAGCTACCCATGAAAAATGTAATTGGAAATTTCTTAATGAGACAGAACTGGTCAGTGGTGCAAATACATTTTTAATGCTATAACGCTGTGGTCCCCACCCCCCGGGCTGCAGAGCGGTACTGGTCCGTGGCCCGTTAGGAGCTGGGCTGCACAGCGGGAGGTGAGCAGGGAGCAAGTGAGCAAGAGGAACTTCATCTGTATTTACAGCCGCTCCCCAGCCCTCGCCACCACCCCCCCGTCCCTGGTCCGTGGAAAAACTGTCTTCCACGAAACCCATCCCTGGTGCCAAAAAGGTTGGGGACCACTGCTATAAATATCTATAAAATTCCATTTTCAGAAAATATTTCTGTCTCTTACGAGCTGAGGCCAAGTGTCGAGAACTATTCCTAGCATAATGACTGGCATAAAGAAGATGCACCATAAATATTTGCTAAATGCGTAACTGGATGAATAGAGGAATGAGCTTTGAGTAGCAGAAACAGCTGGTCTCCCTTTTTTTTTTGGCTCCCAAGTCTCTTCCTTCTCTCTCAGTGATCACTCTAGCATACTTCTCAGGGGTCAGTGTGTCTGATAAGTATGGAAACAGTGCTTTTGAAGGGAGGATTTACCAAAAGAAAGTGATACAAGGCAAAAGGGGTTATTGGAGGAGAATAGTATTGATACAGATATACAGGCTAGTTAATACGTTGTGAGTACCCACCATGCACAAGACTGCATCTTCTAGTTGCCTCGACTCTAGGATGATAAGGAAAGTGGAAGTCTGTGCCCCTGTGGCTAAATGTTTGCTCGTTAGCCTGCACGAAATAGATACCACACCAAATTAGAAACAGGAAAAAGCAGCAGAAAAAAAGCCAAGGTTGTGTGTATAACCAAGAGGGTGGGGTAAAAAAGCCATTCTTACTCAGCAAATTTCTAAAGAAAGTAAGTTGGTCTTTCAGTTGGTGAGATGACTTTTCATTTGGCTGTAATATTCCTGCAGGATGGCTCCGTGAATTCAATAAAACAAAGCTAAAGAAAAAAAGATTCTGTTTGAGGGAATATGTAATTAACCCATAGAAATTAGTGCCATCCAGTATATTACTGAGGAAAAAAGATTAAATACTGGTACAAATAAAAATAGTATCTGTTATTGTTCTCCCTGCGCTCAAATTATAGGGACTGTCAATCATCCTGCTTAAGGGTCTAGTTTATTACTGGCTGGGTTGGGAGTGTGCTTTCTCTCTCCATTACATAATAGTCCACAATTATACGAACAGTGGAATTTTTTTACCCCTCTCTTCTCAGAAGGGTCTAGTGTGAAGGGCTACAGGAGCAGAATAGGAAGTTATGGTTGTTTTGGAATTGCATCTGGTATATGTTTCAATTGTGTTAGAATAATTTTTACACCTTTTACAGTTTCTTTCTGGCTATCTCACGCCTCTTTAATATGTCCTGAGTCCAAAGCGAGACCCCAGGGCCAGAGGTAGGGCAGCTGGTTCTCGTCCTAGGTCTACATTTGATTGTTCTGGTCATTTTAATTCATTCATTCATAAATATTTATTGCATTTTCCTGCATTGAGTTCTAGACATACAGAAACGAATAAAACCTGATTCCTGCTCATAAGGACTCAGATTATTTGGAGGATCATAGAGATAAGCATAATTATATTACAGCACAGATAAAGGTGTGTGGTGACTATTTTGTGACTTAGGGAATGAATCCAAACCATCCTTGGTGATGAGCAGTGGGAGAGACTTCCTGGAGGAGGCGATGGCTGAGCTAGGTGGGACTAGTCACCGCGGGTGATGATCAGGGCTTTGTAGGGCATTCAGGCGAGAGGCAGCCACGTAGCAAGTCACGCTGTACCCACGTGTGTTCTGAGGAGTCACTGATCCCTGGACAGGGAGGCAGGAGACGAGGCTGCAGGACTGAGATCTCTGCATCTCAGTTTCCCTTCCTGGAAATGAGGCTGTGTACTGCTAGAAGGCTTCTAAGGAACTCATTCATTTTCTCAAAAGCCTTCACATTGCTGCTTCTTGGTGAGCAACATATTAACCTGCCAGGCTACATATTTTGGATGTTTAGGGCTGGGTATTTACTATCTTGAGTTTGGCAGCATTTTCAACAAGGACATCCTAACTCAAGGTTGGTATGACTCATGTTTGAGTTACCAGACTTTTATCTTTCCCTTTTTGTATCTGATGGTCTTTATCTCCCTGTCTGTGTCCTTGTCTAGGCGGCTGTGTCTGTCTGCCCCTTCTTAATCTGCCCTTCTGGAATTTATCTTTCCCTCCATCTCCTCTGGACCGAAATGTTCATTTCTGTTTTCTCCGGCCCCTCCCCAATTCCCACGCCCCTTATGTGTAGGTGTCCCACAGATTTGACCGGGTTTGTCCCTGTGCGTCTCAGGTGCACCTTTGACAGTCATGTTCTGTTTTCAAAACTTGGCATTAGCAAGAAAAATGCAATATGTAAGAAACGGAAGTGAGCATGTTCTTCAGGTTAAATCACCATGGGCGAGGAATCTCTTTATCCATTTTTTTGAAGGCATGACTGGTTCGCTGTTCCAGGGCAGTGCATTGGATGCAAACCATTTTAGTCTCAAAGCCCCTCCCCTAGGAGCTGCTGGGGCAGCCACGGAGAGCTTTGTTTCCAGGCCGCTGGTGCTGATATATTATTCATGACGCAATGGCATTAAATGTGTTAGATGGCTGGGCTCCTTTTTTTCTTTTAACAATAACTGCATGTTGTTGATTGGCCTTTATCTTTAACAGAATAAGAATTACAAACAGTCTTTTTGGAGGAAAAACCCTTGCTTAAGGTTGAGATATACCTTACATGGTTTCTGTTGTTAGAGAGTCTATGTAAAATATAGCTGCAGATTTTTGTAATAGTTTTGACTTACATTGAAACATTGATCGCCAAAAGAAATTATTTCACGTCAACAAATGATATATTATTATTTTGATAATTTATTCCTCCCAGTGGGTGCTAATCCAAACCTTTTTTTTTTTTTTTAATGTTTCTTGATGGTAATGGGCCTGCTTACTTCATGAAAGAGCAACAGTTTCTCTACATTTAGCTAGAAACACATTCTTGGAGGAGAGTCCTAGACAACCAGTTCATATGTGTGTGTGTGTGTGTGTGTGTGTGTGTGTGTGTGTGTGTGTGTGTGTAGATTCTAACTAAATCTAAAAATTCAGGCAATTAAATGTGAGAACTGTCTCTTCTCAGTAACTTATTTTTCAGGTCTTAACATAAGTGACATTTCCTCGAAAGTGCCCCTTAGATCTGGTTGCGTCCCTTCTGCACGCAGGCAGCCCGTGTTCTCTTGTCATGCCTGTAAATCACTCACACAGCATCGAGCTCCATGTGGCGGACTGGGCAGTTTTGGTTATTGCCGAATCTCCAGCAGTGCTGGGCGCTGGGGTGCCACCTTCCAGCCGCATGCCCTAATCGTGCGGTTGTGAAGCTTCAGGGAGGGGGGTTATGTGTAGCCCTCGGAATGGCGACTGGCCAGAGTAAGTAATCAATAAATACCAGCTGTTATTAAGAATTCATCAGGTGTACTCTCTCCATCCAGAAGAGACCAGTAGTTAAGGTTCACTAGGTCTTTCTTCTCTCTTCTTTCTCTGCATTTTTGTTTATTTTTATTTCTTTCTACAGTGGTTTCTTGCCAAAGACATTCAATTGTTTGTTGAATTAACTATTTTTATAATATTTTAGACTAATAATTTTATTTCATAGATATATGCATAGGTGTAAAAATGCATGTGTAAATATATGTATATATACATATAAACATATGTATGTATATATATACATGTGCGCATATATATGTATATATATACACACACACACACCTATGTATTTTCCGCAGCTCTTTGGTAACAAATGACTGCAAACACCAGTATTTAGCGTCTCCAGGGAACTCAGTAAAGGGAAAGGCATTCACATAACTAACCTTAGAGACAGGATTCTGAGTTTGATGATGCCAATGCAATGACTTCTCTGCTCCTTCTGACTCTGAGCCAAGTCATTCCAGGAACTTTGTGCTCATTGCAGCTATGACTATAATTGCAAGCAAATGATAGTTTCTAGTGTCACACTTATATTGCTATTTTTTAAAAAAAATTAAAGGCTAGAATGATGTTACTGTCTTTAACAAGAATTTTTAGTGGAAAGAGATAACCAAGCATTTTAAGATTAAATGGAAAGTATAAATTGGTTGTAATACGTCAACAGTATTTTTTAAGATTTCTATGGTGTGCAATGAACTGTTTTTAGACACTGTGGAGAAATACGAAAGTGAGTCCTTACTAAACTAGCTGAAAAATTATATAAACAATGTGTTTTCATTGTGAAAAATACAGAAAATATGGATGAGAAAAAAATTTAAAAATTAACAACCATTATTAATTGCACTGCTTAGCCTCTAGAATAGATCTTGGTACACAGTACATATGCAATAAATAATTGCTAAATGAGAGGCTGAATAGATGAACCCATGGGCTTTGCAGTGAACACCCTACAGAAATGGGGGCACAACTGGTCATAGCTGGGAGAAATTCATCAGCCAGGTAGACCTTGAAGAGTGTGTGTGCAATCATCTTTTTAGTTGTTGACATGAGTTGTAAATTCGGTGTTGTTATGATTACTCTATGAAAAGATTGCAATTAATGGGGGCACTAAGAAACACTATAGGGCATTGTAAGGTGGGACGGTAATTTATGTCTGGATACATGCTGAGGCCGCATGACATAGAGATGAGGCACCCTGCTTGTAGGGGGCTGGCACGGCCTCCCTTTTGGTGGTCTGCCTGTCAGCTAACAGATCATATTCATTCATTTTGACCGTGCTTCTGTAAATAAACAAATGCACAGATTAGAATTCTGAAATCTATTAACACTTTTTGCCAGTAAAGATTATTTGGTAAAATTTTAGAAAGTGAGTGTGCTGAGTCTTCCAAGCCTCCGCTGCCCCAGTGCCTGAACCTGGAACTTTGCAGGTTGAAAACCATCTGCATCCCGCATTCTTGGTGTTCTCCAAGGTGCGTGCCTCTCCACCTGGTACGCCAGCTACAAACCCCGTGTCCACAACGTCAGCTTCTTTCTGCCGCAGACGCGGCTCTCTTCTCTCAGTGGAGGGGAGTTAAGAGGGGAAGAACGCTCCTTTTCTCTCTTCCTTTCATAGCTTAGTTTTTACTTCAGACAGGTTTGTTGTTTTCTTTTTTATTTTTCATTTACACATACAGTCATGTATTGCTTAATGACGGGGATACGTTCTGAGAAATGTGTCCTGAGACGTGTCGTTAGGCGAGTTCCTTGTATGCAAATACCATAGAGTATGCTTACACAAACCTAGATGGTACAGCCTACCACACACCTGTAATCTTATGGGAACCACCGTCATATATGTGATCTGTCCTTGACCAAAATGTTGTTATGCAGCACATGGCTGTACACACCTAGCCTTCCTTCCTTTTGATCTTCAACCTCTCCTATTTTCCTTTTTATTCATTCTCTTTGTATACCGGAAAATCTCCCCGATTATTGTTGAAAAGGACGGGGTACTGCGACACTTACCTATCACAGGACTTCAGAACCATGAGTTTTAAAGTGAAGTGTTCTTAGTCTCCAAGAGCTCTCAAAAACTCCATAGACATATTCAAATGATCTTTCTCTCTAGCTAAACATGCTTTTCCTTAACAAATTTAAACTAATAATTCTCCAAATAATAACGATATTTTATTATCCACTAGAAACAGAAAAATTAAAACCAGGAGTGTTTTTCAAAAAATGAAAACAGATAATTGAGTTAACAGAAGCAAGATGTGAAGAAACATCCCCAAAGTTTACTATTAAATTATCTCATTTGGTTTTTTTTTTTTCTTTACAAAACAGCCCAACCCATGTTTTGCTTCAAGCACTAGGCTTCAAGAGAAGTAAATGTTTCTTATGTAATTTCCTTCAGTGTTTTGTGTAATGTCTGATGTTGCTGTTAGAATGTATATTGCAAAGGAAATTATTTTCTAGTATTTTCTGCATTGATACACATGCATAGTATTTCATTTACATTGTGGGTCACCTAGAATTTTGTGGATGAGTTTAGAAAACCAGCTTCTAGTTATAACGTTGAATTTTTAGGAAAATGGATTCTGAATTCCAAATAATGAGCTTAGAAATTCAATTTTCTTTATTTCTTTCTTTTTCTTTTTTTGTTTTATGGTTCTGGAGGCTCAAAGTGTTAGAGATCAGGGTAGCAGCATGGTTGAGTTCTGGTGAGGGCTCTGTTTCTGGCTTACAAAGGGCAGCCTTCTCACTGTGTTCTTACATGGCGGGTGGTGGTGGCTGGCGTGCACAGAAATTCACTTTTAAAACACAGCCCAATTGTATGTTGGGAGCTGCCCACCTTGTAAGCCAATGAGGGGCTTTTACTTTGTACCATATTTAAATATGATCAGAGGCATCTAGTTCATCTAGCATACTGTAAAAGGAAAGCTTTTTCCTATTTAGTCAGGAAAAGTCTTTGATTTGCTTTGAAATCAACCCATTGTCTTTTTAGTTGATATAGTCTGTGATGAAAGGCCTACTAAGAAACATTAATAGAATCTGTTAAAATTTTAAATGCAAGAAATTTAAAGAAAACATTACTTAGAAGTCCACTGGAAACTTCAGAATTTTCCATGTTTAAGAGTCATATCAATTATGAAAGTATGATCTACTTCTAAAAAATTTTGGAGATGTTTTAAAACTGCTCCAAGTTCTTTTCAAATGCTCTTTTTACAAGGTATAAGTCTCTAGGGAAAGCTGTCTAGAAGACACATATTTTCTTGTTAAGAAATAAAGGCAAAGGATTTATTTTCTAAGAGAATTTCAATTTTATAACCTCCCATACTAATGTTTTGGTGTGAAAATGTATCTCATGGAATGTGACATGAGAAACGGTTCATTTTGTTAGATGTTTATTTTAATGACTGTTGATTTTATAAATGATTATCAGTTTGTTGGAAAATGAATAAAACCACGTAGATGTGACTTTCCCACTTTAATCTTTTGAATGAAAACAACACATTCAGAGCCAAGGGACTTAAAGTGAAATCTTAAGGTGTTTGCTACTGTAATTATAATTTGGTATTCTATGAAATATTCATGTAATATTTGAAGACTAGTGTGCTGTGTTTGAATACACACATCAAAAACTTGCTGGTTGCTTTCTTTCTCCCATATGAGAAATTAAATTTGTAAGGTTAGTTAATGGAATCTAATTGAACACTAGTTATTTTAATTTCCTTGCTACCTGATCAAGGTCTTGCTCTTTGAAGCATCATATGAAACCGCTAGTATCCACTTTTACTTGGTAAAATCTTACATGATTGTGGAAGATACTAATCTGAATCTGATGAAGGATTTCTGTGCCAGTCAACACACTATTATTTTTACCAAGTTACAGTCTGTGAGTTGGAACCATCAGTACTTTTTCTTTTCCTTTCATTTAGTATAATTATTAATATTGTCACTGTATTTACTTAAAAGTAAATTTTACTAAGCAAGTAGTGAATGGATCCACCTGCCCTTTTGACATATGCCCCATAGAATGGCATCAGCCAATGAGTCACTTTCTTGCAGAGATGCAAACATGGGTTATTCTGATGCTGTACTGAAGTATTATTTTTATTAGCATAGGACCAGTAAAAGCTCCTTACAAATGTAATAGGAAAATGTGTGTTTGGGGAGCAAAGGGGTCAGGCTTATCAAATGCAAGTGACTACTTGAAGAGCTCTGTTTCAGATGGGGCCTGCAGAAAAAACATAAGTGCCGGAAATAGCGTGGGGAGTACTTGGAAGGAACCACGGTTGGGGTTTGTGCAGGCAGCAGAAAGCTTTCGATGATAAGCCCACTGCAAGATGGTGACAGCGGTTGTTTGCCTGGGCGTTTGGAATTGCCTTCTGAGTAGAATTGTAGAGCTGCTGTGTGGTTCTCCTTAAATATTTGATTATGTCTTCTTGGATTGATAATTTTTCAAAACAAGCTTCAAATGAATGCCTCCCTATTGCATAAAAAGCCATTCTTTTCTTTAGTAAATTGGGGGAAGAGGTCTCAAAAGGTTGTGGTTTCTCTTGTGACTTTCATATGAAGCTAGGTTTTCCTGCCTGTAGTTCAGATGGCCGACATGAACACTGGTTGATAATCAGGAAGTTATTCAACATGTTTTAAAGTCATTATAGTGCTCAACATTTTTCAGATGTTTATTTTGAAATTCATGGTGGAAAATTTTGCCATAATATATTTTTTTTGTGTTTCCCTATATAATATTAATAATTAGGTAAGAGTGTTATTGGGAAATAAGGAGAGTAATGAAAACAGTGTAGAACTTTATTATTAGAGTTTGGGGAGAATAATTAAAATGTGTTCAATGAATATTTAATTTTTTTCCTCAAGATATAAGTGACGAGTCAACCTTTACTTGATCAAGTTTATTAGAAAGCTGCCTCAAACACTGTATAATCTTTCTGGAAAACCATCTGAAAATAGCTATCGAAATTGGAAATATATAGAGCCTTTGACATCACAGTATCAGTCCTAATAATCTGTCCCATAGAAAGGAAAGTCTGGTTAGTAAGGTATATATAAAAATACATCTATTGCATTATTATGTGTCACATCCAAACATCGGAGGCAAAGTGCATTAATGACCTTCAGTAGCAGAATAGTCAACTAAATTGTCATGCATTCATCCTCTGAAATAATTATAAGTGAGTGGGACCAACTGAGTAAGAGGGACCTATGTGATGTATTTTAGGAAAAGGCAAGTACAGAGAAATATATGTAATATTTCATATTTTTAAAATACAGAACATTTCTCTTGTTGCTTTTATTATCATATGTACCAGCCAAGCCGATTACGTTGGCTATGAGACGGTTAGGGAGAAAAAGGTAAAGTGGTCCAGACAGATATATCACAGAGCCAGTTATTTGTTTATGTCAAAGTGCATGTGTGTGTGTGTGTAGATGAATGTATTAAATATATGCATAAAGGTACAAAAATAATCAAAATTTTAGTAGTGGTTATCTTAGTGTTGGGATTATAGTAATGTTTTTCTATTGTCCTCATTTTTCTCTGTTTGAATATTTTTTTCAAGAACTCATGTTTATATTATGTAAAAGGAAAATAAAACATTTTGTGGAACAGGGGACAAAAGAACATTGATGTTCATTTTTCAATTTTGCATTATTAGCATTCTGATATAAACCTCAAACTTTTAATGAAATGTGGAGCTACCAACAGCCAAATACAGTTTTTAGTTTACAAATGCAATGTTTTAAGACCTGAAAAATCTTTGTGGGTCTGCAATAGTTATACTAAAATCATAAAGCCAAATGTGTCTTTTTTGTTAAATCTCTAAGACATTATTAGTTTTCAGATAAAAAGTAAAACATTTCAGAATTGTAGAATTTTTGTTTAAAAGTACAAAGATACCAAACTGAAATCATAAGGGGAAAAACTGATGGATTTAACCACATAAAAATGAAAACTTCTATTATCAGTGCCTGCCACAAGTGAAATCAAAAGAAAAAACGTAGAAAAATTGGCAACCATGGGGTATACTATTGTGCGTGTGATCAAGCAGAAAAAAGTGATTCTGTAGAAAATGCATTAAAAGAAATGAACAGGAAAAACCACAGATAAAGAAATATAAATAACCAAATAAATATGAAAATATGTTCAGCCACAGTAGTAATCAGTGTAAATTAAAACAACAGGTACATACTGCTGATGAGAATATAATTTAATAAAGCCTTCTGAACAACAGTTTGGTGTATATATATACATTGGGAGCCTTAAAATATGCATATCTTAACTCCAGTAATTCTACTTCTAGGAATTTATCATGATTTAGCCAATTAAGAACATCTTTTAAAAATGTATGTACCATGTGTTTTATCATGCAGCTCTACTTATAACAGCCAAAATGAGGGGAAAATTACAAATGCACAACAGTGAGATTAAATTATGGTATAGCTATGCAATTGAATCCTATGTCTTTAAAAATTATGATGCGACTATGTATTTATGTGGAAAATTAGTGAAGAATTAATTTGCAAAATAATACATATAGTATGCTTCCCATTTTTGTGAAAAGAATATTTACAGAGCATCATATAGAAAAAAGTCTGGAGGAATATATATCAAAAACATTCATGGTGACTGTCTTGGGATGATAGAACGAGTGATTTTTATTTTCTTTGCATTCTTTTTGCATTCTGACATAAACCCCAAACCTTTGATGAAATATGCTACATACAAATACATTTCTCAGATAACAAATATATGTCATTTGTTCCCTTTCTACAAGGAACATGTATTATTTCTATAATTAGAAAAAATTTGCTTCGTTCATTTGATACATTAAGAAAAAGCCAACCAAAAAAACCACATGAACATTGCACATGAAAGATTTCTTCCAAGTTAGAGGGGAAGAGGAGGTTCAAAGCAATGACCATTTATTAGGCACTAATTGTGTGCCAGTTCTGTACATACGTTATTGCAACTAAGTATTCATTTATTTACTAACAGAGCAAATGTATATCTGACACCTGTTATTATGTTACAGTCACAACAAAGAGTCCTCTTTGCAGAAAAGGACATAGTCTCAGGAATGTGTCCTTTGACATGAAGCTCGAAGGACTGGAGTACCAGAGGTCACCATACTTCAGTGAGGAACAGCAGAACCCAAACGAATGTGCATACTAATGCCAGGCTGATTCCAGAATTTTAGAGTTTATCGGTTGCCTCCTCTGTCTCCTCATCCTAGGCCAGCATATCCCGGATGTTGGAGAACTGCACGGGGCACTGCAGAATCGCGTTGCTTGTCCCTAACCACACAGATCTGTGCGTTCCACTCGAAGCCTGGGCTTGGAGTTTCCTAGCTCCCCCCAAGCTTGGTCAGGTGATCACATTTTATGGGAAATTGTTTTTGTATTTTATATATCGTAGTCTTTGGGTGTCTCCACCATTGGCTTTTAGTTAATTCCTCACCCCCATGCGTCCAGATACACCTGGCCAGTATAATTTCTCCATTTCCTGCTGAGTGCCTGGGAGTTTTTTAAGCCACGCAAGTGGTCGTCAGGCTAACGGTTTCTTACTTGACTTCACATTTTGTTGAATGAGCTTTTAAGCTAGCTCAGGAGTATATTTTTCTCCCAGATGAATGATGATGTACTCTGCATATTAAAGGACAGAGCTGAACTCTGAAGACAAGAACCCTTCATTATGTGCACAGTGTTTTCAATCAAATCTGTTGGCATACACACAAATATCAAATTGAGGTTGGCCTTTGGAAACCTCACAACACAACATTTCAGAAATCGTCAGCATTCAGCAGAATCTCTCTGAAATGTTAAACCCAAACCAGAGGGAAAACTCCTCTTCAGGTCTTACAAAAGGCTCTTGATTCTTCGAATTATATTTGGGAAAGGGGAAACGAAGAGGAATTGGAGTGTGGGAAGATAGATATAATTGACGGAAGAATGCAGCCTGGTAGAAGAGTGGAGATGCCTAGATTAAACAATTGACATTTGTAGAAATAAAAATGGAGCAGAACAGGGAAGTGGGGAATCCAGCAGACAAGTGTTAGCGCGAAATCCAACTCTGCAGACAGAGACAGGGTAGAGAGATGGTCCTTCTGCTTCACGCAGCACAAATGGAGGACACTTATTTTTGTTTCCCTCTTGTCATTCCTCACACCCAGCTTTTCAGAGTTGTATTTATAATAAACCATCAAAGCTGTTGTTTCAACTGGTTAAACATTTTATTTTTCTAAAGACAGCATCTTACTCTGTCAGCCTCTGTCACGCACACCTGGATTTCTTCCCTCACACTCCGCTCTCCTGCTTCCTCCTTTATAGTCCATTCTTAGGAAGCATCCATCTCGTAGTCTGTGCCTCTCCTTCCTTCTCCTTCAAACTCCTTTTAACATGGCTCCATTTTTGAAGCTTTCTTGATCAACCCCACTGGTCCCATGGCTTGACTTCAGAACAGGTAATGTTTCCTGTCTTTGTTCTCCTATATGAAAAGCATCTGTACGGATAGGTATAGCCTAACATACACAAGTCAGAATTAAAAACGGGATGCATTTAGAGGATAAATATGTTATCTTTCATGGGCAAACTCCACCTGAACAATTTTTAGGCACTCACAGATAAGAATGATTTTTGTGATTGGTAACCGTAAGGATGAATGAAATAGTGAAAACATTCACCGCTTTAACGATGTACATTAACTGAGGTGGTGTTCAGGTTTCAGGACACTTTTTTTTCTAAATCAGCTTTATTTTTTAGAGTGCTTTTAGGTCCACAGCAAAATTGAGTAGAAAGTGTGGAGAGTTCTCATATAGCCCTTGTCCCCACACAGGCGCGACCTCCCTCACTGTTGACGTCCCTGTGCTAGAGTGGCACGTTTGTTACAATTAAGGAGGCTACAGTGATGCATCATTATCACCCGGAGTCTGTAACGTACCTTGGGGTTCAGTCTCGGTGTTTTATGTTCTGTGGTTTTGACAGATGTATAATGGCAGGTATCCACCATTGTATCACACACACAGTTTTTAGCTTTAAAAAAGTCCTGTAAATTTTCTTGAGTTACAAGGGTATAGTGTATTGAAGTATTCATTGATGTCAGGAGGTAGGAGGGTATGCAGATTATTAAAGAAAAGCACAAGGAAAGGGCACATTTGAAATTAAGGTTTAATTCTTGGAAAATACTGGCAAGATGAGTCAATCGATAAACCTCTTACCTCTCAGGAACACGTCTTTTGTGCAAAATGAGATAGGCCTGTACTTGGTATGTGTTTAATGGGATCCTGTGAGTCATAAAGCACATGGATCACCTAGATTCTTCTTTCCTGCCTGCCTTTCAAAGAAAGAAAATTCTGGATTCAGTAAACATTTATTGAACACTGATTATGTGCCAAGTGTTTAAACAGGGGTGAGACGGTGTTCGCGTCCACCAGGAGCTCACATCTAGCCAGACGGAAGGTACTGGAAACAATCATTAAAGGGCGTGTGGGGTGTTAAGGACGCAAAGTCTGTATCTTGCAGTCAGGAGGGACTGAGAGTTCTGCTGTGGGCGGAGGCACGTAGGCTGGGAGGGAAAGCTTCCTAAGACCTGACGTTGAAGCTAAACTAAAGATAACCAACTCTACCTCAATTCGCATCACCCTGAAAACAGCCTCTA
Source organism: Avahi laniger (assembly GCA_963575035.1). Lineage (NCBI taxonomy): Eukaryota > Metazoa > Chordata > Mammalia > Primates > Indriidae > Avahi > Avahi laniger. Next base: position 4,349 of record CAUYSK010032386.1, on the reverse strand, counting down.
GAAAGAGATCCCTGATAGGTCTGCCCCTTTTGGCTATTGAAAGTCTTTTGTCTAGTTAGTTGTAATGGTGCTTGAATTATTTTGTGGCTAATAAGATGTGTTACAAGTATATTGGGTAGTATGTGCTCAGGAAAAGAAAAAGGAAATCTTTGAAAACTGAGTATGGCTAGATTTTTCCATTGAATCCAACTGTTAGAAGGAGCGAGGACCTACTCAGTGCACCCTCTTCGTGTTGGGGAGAGGGAGCTGAGGCCCGAGGGGTGGTGGTTTGTCCGAGGTTACCAGCGGCAGAGCCAGGGCAGAGTCCAGATTGCTCAGTTTCGGGGGGGTGGACTTTCCACAGTGGAGAGCTGCACCAGGGAGGCTGGAGATTGGCTCAGGGATATTATGGAGCCCTTACCAAAAAGATGTGAAAAGCTGGACTTTGTTGTCCAGTATTTGTGGAATTAAGTATGATCTTGTGACCTTGGGTGAGTTATTTAACTTTTCTAAACTCAGTTTTCTCTTCTTTAAAATGGACATAAAAATTCATATCTACAAATGGAATTTTTCTGCATACTTTTATGAGATAATATATGTAAAATGCCTATGATATTACTAGGCTTAGGATAACTGCTTCGAGTTTGTTAAAGAGGGGCATGTGGTCTTTCTCATTCCTATGGGATCTTTTGCTGCCTAGCAACTATATAATGCCAGTGGAATGATGAGATAGTGGAGATTTGATAAAAATCTAGTCAAAGAATCCTATTTTTTTTTTTTGTAAGAGGTATGGAATTTCTTCTAATTATGGTTTTTGAATTCACTTTGTCTATATTTTGGCCTTTTGGTAGTTTAAACCTGTTATCCTTCCTTTTTCATTTATTTATATCAGTTTAACAGGTATTTCTTTTAAAGTTCTAAGATTTCTATAGTTACGTAAAACATTAACATACCATGGTTGGTTTCTCCTCCAGTACATGTAACCGAAGTGATAGAGATACTATTTTGCAAAGTGTTTCAGTTCTTTCCAGGGATAACTTTGCTATTCAAGTATTTCTTCCATCTCAGTGTGTTGTATTCAACACTTTCAGTTGTTTTTTGTAACTGTTACATTTTCTAATTAGCAATATTTTTCCAAAATGATTGATATCATGGCTTGACATTTTGTTGCCACATGTTCAAAGTAGAGCAAACCCTTCCAATGTCTAATTCTGAGAAGATCAACAAGGGAAATTTTTAGAAAACATTTTCCCTGTGGGGTGAATAAAGTATTTTTGCATTTTATTCATAGCTGATTGCTTAGAAAAAAATTACACGTTTCTTTTCCTGTCTGTACTTCTGGAGCCACATATTTCTGTAATAATGACCTCAGTAGAGTTTGTAGCCCAAAAAAATAGGTTAAGTCTCGATTTCTAAGTCCAGCTGAAAAATGATTTTGCAATAGTGCTAGCTTTTATCCAGAAAAAAAAAAAAGATACTGGGTCTGAAATTTAACGTGACTGCACTCATTTAAAAAAATGTTATTGTTAATAACAATATGCCCATCTACTGTTTCTCATCCTATATGCCTGGGCAAGATGGGTTTAAGCTTTTCAGATGGCCACGCCAGCTGTACTTCCTACCTTTCTAAGAGTCACATGTTAGGAAACGTTTCCAAAATTCAAGCTGTGTGTTTTCTTTGGTGGGGCTTATTCTTTTAGAAGACATTTATATTTAGGCAAAGATATTATGTTTACCAATGTAGAATCTAAATTGGTTTTAGCCTATGTTTTTCTTGTCAAAGCAGTCTGTCTTTTTCTTTGCTTTGGAATAGGGAGATTAAAGACATCCTTTTAGAAATCCTTCAGGTGAATAGAAAAATCTGAAATTGCTCTTTGAGGAATTGTTATAGACCCACAAAAGTCAAAAATAAAGTTTAAGAAGTTCCTTGAAAAGCCAAATATTAGTCCCTTGAAATACAGAGGTGCCAATGGGAGACGGCTGCTTTGTGCCTAAAAATTTTCATTACCCTAGGAGATTGGGATCATTCCCAACTATTCTCTGTGGATGCCCGGAGGCGAAGGCATTCCGTGGCAGAGGGGAGGAAGTACTGCATTGCCAACAGTGTGGTCTCCACCAGTAGGTGTGATGCGGCTGTCACTCGTGAGAGTGTTTTGTGCCATTTGGAGGCCTAAGCTCTGGAAAGTGACCAACAGATGTTTGATGTGGCCATCACAGTATTAGATATTAGGACAGATACAAAGCAAAATGAAACATGGCCCTGGACCCCAGGTGCACGTTACGTGATGAACACTGTTCTTGTCACTGCCGGGAACCAGGGGACACTTCATCAAGCTCAGGGAGTTTAGAATCTGATTGACAAATCATTTAGGACTCGATTTTTTAAATCAGTTTTGCAAGTAACAGAAAATAGCTCAAACTGCCTTAATGAGAAAGAGAACCTAGTGCTTCCTCAACAGTCCAACCCCACGGTTTTCATCACTGAGTCCAGCAGGAAAGCATCTCTTCCCCTAACAGTGTGAGTAAAAGTCCTGGTTCTGACTGTCCCTGGCCCAAATTGGGTCATGTGTCTGTCCCTGAAGCAGTTGCCATGTCCAAGGGAACAGGAAGTACTTATTTCCTAGGCACAGTTTACCTGTCCCACTTCCAGAGCCTGGCTGGGAATCGGAGAGCGGCCGGTACCCCAGGTAAGAACACAGGAAACTGTTACCAGAATAAGCCGAGTAGTTGCTGAACAGCAGGGACAACTGGTGTCCATCACAAGGAGACAGGACTAATCCAAGAGAAAAAATCAACATGACATCAAACACTTAGGAGTAATTGTATATTATTTCATTAAACGTGCTGTGGGAGTTGAGAGGACAGGGCAAGGGCCGGAGTCATTGAGATATTAAAGCTTCATAGGCTGGGCGCGGTGGCTCACGCCTGTAATCCTGGCTCTCTGGGAGGCCGAGGCGGGCAGATTGTTTGAGCTCAGGAGTTCGAGACCAGCCTGAGCAAGAGCGAGACCCCGTCTCTACCAAAAATAGAAAGAAATTAATTGGACAGCTAAAAATAGATAGAAAAAATTATCCGGGCATGGTGGCACATGCCTGTAGTGCCAGCTACTTGGGAGGCTGAGGCAGTAGGATCGCTTGAGCCCAGGAGTGTGAGGTTGCTGTGAGCTAGGATGACGCCACGGCACTCCCGCTAGCCCGGGCAACACCGTGCGACTCGTTCACAAAAAAAAAAAAAAAAAAAAAAAGCAAGCAGTTATAAAATCTACCTGGCACTCTAGCCAGGGTGACAGAGAAAGACTCTGTCTCAAAAAAAAAATTGAAAGCTGTTTACTAATGCAAATATTTTCAGTAGTAAAATATTACTATAAACTTGCTGAAATAAATTTTAAATAAGAATATTCAGCCCAACTCCATCTGGGCTTAACATAATGGATTTTATTTTTTTCCAAAAAAATATATATCACACATATTTATAAGATTGTAATCATAGAGAACATACAATTTACATTCTTATTTTTCATTTTCATTATATATTTAGGTAGTCATTTGCAGGATTCATTTATTGAGACTTCTTTATGATGGTGATTACTATCAAAAGTTATAAAGTAGATTCAATATTATCTTATACTTTTAGGAAGCCTACAGTATTGAAAATGCCTCTGTCAATTTCTTCAAAAGACATGCTTCAACAGTGGTATGCACAGCTGGACAATCTAAACTGTTTCGACATTCAGAGTAAATGATGGGTTTCAAAATATTTCTGTTTATTCACTTAAAAAGGTCAGCTTATAGTTTCCAGTTTTCAAAGTGAAAAGATTTCTGACAGTGTGGAGCTTAAGATTAGTCATTGCAAGTCTTGAAGTACCAGTTAAAAGGCAAAATTATCTTAAAAGACTAAGTACAAACGTTAGCTAAAAACATTAGTGACTTGAATTACCAACCTTATACACATCCTCGATACATCTACTAAGTTCTTCTTCTGTCACCAAAATGGTCCCTGGTACCATGTCACTCTCTGGAATCTCTAGAGAAGAAAAAATAAAATTGCTCATACTTAGCACCTCATTGAATAGAAGAGACCAAGCCTAAGGAAGAAGGTTTTACTAGAAAGATGGTTCAGTAAGTAACAGCTAAGATCAGAAAACCAACATGGTCACTATCAGACAATATACAATTCATATACATTTCATGGAATCTATGATGCCACTCATTATAAACATGCCTTGCTACTTTATGTATCACTAAGAAAGAAAAACACCATTGGCAATTAACCTATGACACATATCGTCACTTAGAATTCTAATTTTAAATTTATTGAATGAAAAACTGGGGATCAGGCCAGGCGCAGTGGCTCACACCTGTAATCCTAGC
>CAUYSK010032383.1:0-18142 GCA_963575035.1 Avahi laniger | reverse complement strand
TCAAGCAGACTACGGCACACGCTCTCCCGATCCATGGTAGGATTGACTGGTGTTCAGTCGCTTGCTCTTCCGATCTCTCCCTTCCTTCCTCCCTCCCTCCCTCCCTTCCTTCCTTGCTTCCTTCCTTCCTTCCTTTTTGTTTCTGCTGTTAAGATTTCTTAAAAGGTATAAAACAGGATAACTAGCCCTTGAGAGAGTGCAAGTAAGGAAGTGAAAATTCATCCTGGTCACAAGGAAACCTCCCTGACAGTGAGACAGGTAGATTTGCAGCATAATTTTATCACTGGAAAAGGGAAGCCTGGTGCGCACACGGTGTTTAAGAAGGCTGGGGAGAGGTGTGCAGAAAACAGCTCAGTCCTGGCCCGGGTACCTCTTAGGATCCTAACAGTTAATTTGTACAAAAGGAATAAACTTTTTCTTTTTTTTAAAGGAAGAATACATTTCTCAGAGGAGCACTTAGAGGAAGACAAAACGTAGATCACCAAGAACCTTTGTACTAATGTATCCCTGTGTGGGCGGCCAAGGAACTGCACGCTCGGAAGTTCACAGTGGACATTTGATCACAAGTGCTAGACATTAGGGAATGTTTCCTGTATCTGCAAACACAGGGAAATATGCCTTAAAGGAAGCAAATATAAGATAGAGAACTGAAAATATATATAAAAAAGATAATCTAGTATGCCCGGCACTAAAATCAGCTAAATACAATATGTGAAAAATGACATGTATATTTCTCTCTAAAAAATGAGCAGACTTGCTGGACAGGGCTGAATTGCACTCTGTTAATTAAGATTGTTGGTATGAAAATGAGATTGCTTTTCTGGACCGGATTTGGGGTGTGGGGACTGCAGGAGATGAGTGCTCCCCGCGCAGTATGCCTTAGGAGCTCGGTGGCACCACTGCCCGGGGAGGGCCACCAACACGTCCGCGGGTGGCTGTGAGTGTGCACATCGAGTCTCACCTGGCTGACGTCCGGGGTGACCGTGGCGGCCACACTTTTCTTCTTTCTTCCAGCCTGTGGGCGAGCACGCCCCCTCGCTGCCTTCCTCACAGCCTCCCGCCTCCGCTTGGCGTTTTCAGCGTACTCCTTTTCCTCGTTGGATTCTGAGTGCATCTAAGATTTCAAACACAAAGCCTTCTTGAGAAGTTTAAGGTAGTTTACAGTTTTTAATTTTCAGCCCGAGGGACTGCTAGCGGTGGTTGCGATGGTTGCGATGGTGACGACTCCCCAGCAGCTAACACTTACTTAGTCCTGACCGCGCGCGGGGCTCCCTGCCTCTCATCTCTTTTAATCCTCGTCATAAAACTGCGAAGTAGGTATGGCTGTATCCATTTTACTGGTGAGGAGACAGGAGTTTAGAGAGGTTAAATTGCCTTCCCATCGTATGTGAAGGGTGTAAGATGCGCACTCAGGCAGCCGGACTCTAGAACCACGTGACAGTGTATACCTTTCGCTGCTCCTAAGGTGGCCTGTCCCTTCCATGACACTTGACTTCCCAGGATGGTCTTTGTTCCCATCACCTCGGCTCCCTTTCTTTACTGATTTTTTTCTCAAGGCATTTATTCTTGTTGGTCTTTTTGTTGTTTCTTCTTCCCTTTCTTGGTTATTCTTTTTTTCTGAAACTGAAATGATGAAATAAAGTATGGAAGCAAGTCATTCGCCTGCATTTTGTCACATAATTCACATCGAAACTGGGACTAAACTACCTTATAACTCAGTCTGTTAACTTTTAAAACTGTTTCACGGTGTTTAGTTCACAGAAGCTGTCCTGTGAGAACCATGTCAATGATGTGGCTGAATGATGAGTGCCTTAATTTCTAAGAATTATTTATATCATTTGTATGTTACATGTGATGGTTATATGTGCTTTTTTGTGAACCTGTTGACAATATTTGTTCTTAGCTGCTTGGAAGAATGTTGGGTTTTGCAGCTAACAGACATTGTTTTCATGCAAATCAAATAAGGTCCTGAAGGGCCATAGGTACAGACTCAACTTCAAGCCAAGGCTTCTAGAACCAAAAACAAACAAACAAGAAAAACAAAAACTTGTGAAACAATTTTACCTACAAATTAAGGTCTAGTGTCAGCATGTCATAAAAACATCTCTTCTAGCACTGACCAAATGCTGCCTTTGCTCACTACCTGTTCCGGCAAGCGTGCCTTACGCTTCGCTCTTGCTTCTAGTGCAAGCACGGCTTCTGCCACTGGTCTGGCGAGCCTCCCGCATGCTCCTTCATCTCCCTAGGCCTCTGGCTGAGAACCCCAAAGAGATAGGGAACCTCAAGCAGGTGTGGATATTATTTGAAGAGAGAGACTAAGTAACGAGAAAGAAAGCCCTAGTTTCTCTTCCTTACGTTTTTCATTCATGTATGTATTCTATATAAACAACCAAGGCAGTGTTTGCTAACTGGCACACAATTCTTAGAAGTCATTCTTTATTTCTAATTATTCTTGCTTTTGGAATCTGACCCTTCTTGAAAAACTGTTTGAAGTCCAAATCAAGTAATTCTCAGCAGCAGTTATTACAGATGAGGCGAGGTTACTTGCTTTCCCGAGGTGAATAAATTCATCTTGCATGCTCATTTGTTTTCAGAGTATTGCATGTACTTACTTTCCTGTGACGGAAGAGAATAACAGAGACTACATCATGAGAGCCAAGTAAGATTATTGTGTAAGGAGACACAGTTGCCTCATTTTATAGACATTTATCTTGTCTCCATTTTCTGTCAGATGAAGAATTTGAATCAAAGGCCTTTTGAAGATTTTCTTGCTTTGCAGTCTTCGTGCTAGCGTGGCTATAAGCCAACACTGTTTTTTAAAGTTACTTTGAAGGTGAAATTTGTATGGAGTGGCCCTGCTTTGCTTCTTAAATGTCACTGCACTTCTGAGTTAAGATGGAAGCCAAAGAGACGTTTTAATCCAAGAGGTTTAGGTCTGAGCATTGTCAAATAGAAGTACAAACGTTGTTGTTCTGTGAAATAGCTATTAATTTTGAAGTAAAAAAGAAACATAGGATGATGTGGGATAAGTCATTTTTTTTAAATGCAAATAAGTCATTTCTACAAAAAAGAGTAGATTTCAAAAGATGATACACATAAGTCTATATTATTCCCATGAGTTGTTTGTTCTTCCATGTATTGACTGTACTGAATTTGATACTATCCCACGACAGAAGGCTTGATCCCTCTCCGTTATATCCTTCCTCTGCCCACGCCACCTCTTATCACAGAGGCGATAGTCACACACAGAGGTCCCTACAAACAGGCAGAGGAGAAACTCTTCAGATGTGTCAGAAGAGAGACAAGCTGTATGACCAGATAATTTCTGTCTCCTTGATTGGCATCTGTGCTGCTACCTTTGTGTTTACCTAGTATGCATGCTCTTGAAAAACAAACATCCGTTGAAGAGTTTAATCATTTCTGAGAATCTGGAATTATGGCAGAAGGAATAAAAGAACTGGGCTCATTATGTGCTAAATTTATAAATGAAAAGATATCTTACTGTCTAACTATGGGGTAGCCCGGCTTCCCTCCTTACCTCTTCAGAAAATGTCGACTGAACTTCTCTTATGTGCTAGATACCACATTAGACCCTGGTGAAAGAGACAGAATATAAGACTTGTCTTTAAAGCTCACAGTTGTGATGAGTAAGCTACAAGTTGCAGCGGAGTGTGGCGCGAGCAGGTGGGCTCTGCAAGAGTCGGTCCAGGAGGACCAAAGAGAGGCAGGCGCGGGGCGGGGGAGGGCTCAGGACACCCGCCACTGGCTGAGACTGGGAGGGCCAGACGTTTCTCACAAAGAAAAGGGGGTGTCCCCGGAAGGAGAAGAGACTTGTATGTGCTGAGGAATCTGCACACAGTGGGATGTCCCTGGAGAGGACTGTGAGGGGGCAGGGCAGGAGGAGACACTGGGAAGGCGGCAGGTGACAGATCACACAGGAACCTGATGGCCGCTTGGCAGTTTATAGCCACTGAAGAAAGAGAGGGTTGTGGTTGGATTTGCCTTTGGAAATCATACAGTTTTAGTACAGATTCTGGGGGAAAGGGACTCAGGGCAGGAAGAGCCCTGAGCAATGACAGTCCAGAAAAGAGAACGATCAGGGCCTGGCCACGTGGACTCGTTTGTAGAGTTGGGACTGTGCATCTGTCGGGACTCCGGGTTTAGAAATGACAGAAGACTCATGCCAGGTTCGTGCAGATAGACATAAGGTCGTATGGGTGTAACTCAAGTGTGGGACTCGCAGGGGTGTCTGATCTCAGGAACAGCTGGGACCGGACACTCACATTTCTTCAGGGTTCCTCCTCCTCCTTTCTTACCTCCGTTTGACTTTCTGTCTTGGCCTCATTTTTCTTTCTTTCTTTTTTTTTTTTTTTTTTAGAGACAGGGTCTGTCTCTGTTGCCCAGGCTGGAGTATAGTGGCACAATCATAGCTCACTGCAGCCTCCAATTCCTGGGCTCAAGTGATCCTCCTGCCTCAGCCTCCCAAATAGCTGGGACTACAGGTGCACATATCCACGTGTGGCTAATTTTTAATTTTTTTTGTAGAGTCATGGCCTTGCTATGTTGCCCAGGCTAGTCTGGAACACCTGGACTCAAGCGGTCCTCCCACATTGGCCTCTTTAAGTGCTGGGAACTCCATTTGGAAAAGGCCTGGGGAAGAGCTTTATTTGGCCTGCTTTGACCAGTACCTGTTCCCTCGGCCAGTCATGGTAGCCAGGAGAACATGGTTCTGTGAGCCTGCTCAGGTTAGGCTCATACTTTTCAATTAATCAGTGCGGTCAGAATGGCAGGGTCAGCTACTCCCATTAGGACCGTGCACAGAAGGGAAGAATGCAGCAGTGCCCTTCAGGGGAATCTCCATGTTAGATAGCCACCCCAATTACGGCTGACCAGAGGCTGGATATGGGAGTTATTTAGGACTGCTTAAGGCATAGAGTCAGTGGATTTCATGAGCAGGTGACTGATAGAAGAATGTGAAAGGAATCAGAGGAGACTCTCAGGCCATGGGAGGAGGATGGGGCCATTCACCAACAATGCCACCAAGAAAGTCCTGTCAACTTGGAGTAGAAGAAGTGAATGAGAGTGAAGGTTATATCCCCTGAGGGGAGAGGAGGGCGGCCTGCCTGGGAAGTTGCAAGCTACGTAATGTGATGACCAGGCCACGAGAACTTAGCTTGAGACAGGAGCCAGGGCAGGTGTGCGATGGTTCTGCACAGCACTGCGCCACAGCGTAGGAGCAAAGGTGGTGGGGGAGTTGGTGGAGACAGGGCTGAATTGTGTAGTCAGGGTCGGGTGCTTGTCTAGGACTTGAGGGCAGAATCGAAGTCCTCGGAAAGAACATCTAGACACTGCCTGCCTGCGTTTGTGTTCTGCCTGCCTTCTCCCCTGTGCCCTGGGATGAGCTGTCTGCGGACCTTCTATCTGTTTCCGCCTCATCGAGGACTAGACTGTGGCTGTATTCACCTTTCTCCTGGATTGATTTCTCCCTCATCACTGGATCTTTCCTGCACCATATAAAGATGCTGCTTTCTCTCCTGCCCTGAAATAAAATCCTCCTAATCTCACGCCTTCTCTACCATACAGCAGAAGTTTTCGGAATAGTCGTCTGTGCTTGATGTTTCTGAAATCTCGCCTCCGTTCTCTCTCGAACCTGCTCTGCCTTTGGACTTCCGTCCGCATCCCTGGGAAGCTCTCTGGTTAGGGTCCCCGGTTGCCTTCGTGCTGCTGTACTGCGCGGTCGCTGCTCTGTCTCCTCCTCTGACCTGGCAGGCATGGCAATGACCCCCTCCTGGACACCGGCTTTCCAGACTCGCAGGATCCCTCCACCCAGTGCTTTCCTTCAGCCTCACTGCTTTCTCCTTTCTCAGCTTCGTCACCACGTCCTCTCGTCTGCCTGACCTCTAAACGCTGCAGTGTCTGTAGATTTGGTCCTTCGACCATTTCCGTTTTCTTGCTCACTCCCTTCCTTGGTGGCGTCAGCTGTGTCGGGACTGGCAACACCATCCACGTGGCTGGTTCCCACCTGAGCGCTCAGCCCGGACCCTCCTCTGCAGACAGGCTCGAGGGTTCCCTCTGACAGATGAAGCCTCACCTTTGTCTCGTCGTGATTTAAATATTTCATGTTTATTAGTTCCCTGATATTTAGTTAGTTGTCAAATGAATGGAGATGCTTTATAATAACACAGTGTGTCTGTGGGTAAGGTTTGCTTTTATATATAAATCTGTTTTGATTTTGTGGAATTTTGTCTTTGTTAAGGTTGTTTTGTTTGACTAGGGCATTGGTTCTCAACTGGAGCAGTTTTTTCTCCCCGGGGGAAGCTGGCAATGCCTGTACACATTCTTGATTGTCGTAACTGAGGAGTGCTACTGGCTTCTAGCAGGTAAAAGCCAGGGATGCCGCTAAACACTGGTTATGCACGGGACGGCCCCAGCTAAAGGGAATTCTTCAGCCCCAAATGTCAATAGTGCCAAACTTGAGAAACCCTGAAATGAAGATTCACGAATTTGAATTATCTCACTATCTAGCAGAAAATGCACTGAACATTTGATACAAATAGCAAAGTAGTTTGAACCTTTCTCTTTACACACATATTTAAAGAGGTTTAAATAGTTGCCAAAAGGTGGTGGCTGTCCCCAACAAATGTACATTGTAAATTGTCCTCTTTTAAGCCTGAGAGCCTTCTAAACGTGCCCACTGGATCTTGAGTACCTGCAGTTAAATCGTGTTGCTCTTGGCAGGGCTTGGTGAGCAAATGAGGTATGATCTCTCTGATCTCAGCAGGCTGCTCAGTCGGCCGTGACCTTCTCAGTGTCTCTTCTTTCTACACCGTGTCTGCCCTGAGCCATGGCCCAGGCAGTTCTCAGTGGGGAGGCCAGAGATCACCACAGGGAAAAATGCGGGGCCCCAAGACAGAGGTTCATGAGGGGTTCAGGATAAATTGGAATGATTTCTATTTTCCAGTGAATACCATCCAAACTGTCTTTGTACTTTATCTAACTCCAAAAATATCTTTAAATCAAAAGCTTTTGGATGAAGTACTGTGAAATGGAACAGAATTTTTATTAGGGCAATTCTGGTTCCTTCAGATACCATTTGGATGCTGATGGATGAATTTCCCATGTATGTATGTATGCGTGTGCACACGCAGTCATATGTACACATACACACGCCAGCAATAAAAGTTACACACACGCAGCATGCCACAGTCTCTCACGGGTTAGACAGTGTAGTTTTAGGGCCGTAAGAAATGTGCGGTTGACAAAGACATAAATTTGTGTAGTGCGGGAGGACTCACCGTGCCGCCTCGGCCTTTCTTCCCTCATCTCCCCTGTGTCGCCGCAGGGCACCCAGGGTTGCCTTTTGTGTGTAAGAAAAATAGTCTCTAGTGAAGTAACGAATTGTGGAAAAGACTGTGATTTAACAGTTGATCAAATTCATTACTTTTGATGAGAATGCTACTGTTCATGTCTTAGAGGCAATTACATCGTCTTGAGCTTAATGCTAGCAGTTTAAGAAATTGTATGTTTCAGAAATTCAGTCAGTTCCTTCAACTTTTGCTGTAGAAGACATTTCACTGCGGGGATGTTATGTTGGTGTACTTTATGATGTTATAATAGAAAGTCTGAATTAACAATGACCGTGTGTACATATGGCCACGTGCACTCACACCGATGTGAGGATTAAACAGAAGAACAAAGCCAGGAAATTAGGAGTTTGGCTCTGGTTCTGTGTCTGAGCCGCCTCCTGGCGTGCCGGTGCCGAGAGGCCCCACAGCGGCCGTGATCACGTGGCTTCACAGGAAGTGAGGCCCAGCGAAAAGGGTGGAAGCACAAAGACAAGATGAGCTTACAATTCAGAGTTTCATAAAGCAAAAAGTGTGGTTTGCCTGGTATGTGGAAAAAAAATCATTACAAATAATTGTATGTGAGTCAGAGAGACGTGGACACAAAAGTGAGACAAATTTTAGGTTTATGTATGTACACATAGACTCACTGTATACACATGCCCCATATAAAATAAAAAACATAAAAATCAAAATTTTCTTAATGTCTAAAATGAAAATAAAGCTAAATATGTTCGTGGTGGCACAATTATTCACATTATATCCCGGTGTACAGAGCGAATGCAGTTTATTTCTTTAGATGTGTCGTTACCTTCCCGACCAGCCCCCTCCTGCTGGTGGGGGGCACACTGAGGCCCCCAGAGTCAGTCCAGTCGTGCTCCCTTAGGGCGAGGCAGTAACTCTCGCTGGCCTTTCGGGAACGCTCAGCCGCTTTACTCAGTAGATGGCAACAAGGTAGGAGAGCAGAACACTGTTAATCTGGGCGTTCTGGAAGGGGGATGAAGATCTCAGGTATCAGTGTATCCTGGCTCCCAAGATAAACACGCTGACCCTCTCAGGAGGAAATCATCATTCTCTGATCTCCAGCAAATTATGACTACTAAACATGAACTTCTAGCCAATGCACAAGGAAACAAACCACCATCAGTAAAAGTCAACAGGAATATCAAATAAGAAATTTTTCCTTCAAGAACTTCAAATATTGGAATTATTAAATTCAGAATATAAACTTGCAAAAACTTGTTAAGAATGACATTAGAAAAAATAAGAAGCAAACAACAAAATATAAAAATACCAAAGCACGTTTGAGAAAGAACCAAAGAGAACTTTAGATGTGCAAAAAAATGATTGAAATAAAAAATTACATGGCTGACCTAAAGATTAAATTAGATTGCCGAGGGACAATTAGATGTACTTAGCAAAACTATCTTTCAAGTATGAGCCAGATAATTTTTGTACATTAAAGGAACTTCTAAAGAATGCATTTTAAGAAGGGAAATTATGTCAGAAGAAAGATGGAAGAATGAATGATAAGAAAGGAAATTGGTAAACACAGGAACACACACAGCACTTTCAGTCTGAACTTATGAATAAATGTATATTCTCTAAAGAAAGAGACCCAGGGAGCCATTCAAATTAATTGGGCAAACTTGCAGTGCTAAAACAGAGGGAAAACTTATTTTATCACCTCTTATTTAATCTTGTGTAAGTGGCAACCCCGTTTGACTATTGTGTTCATGAAACAGATAATTGCCCTTAAGATGATACTTAAGTAAGGAAACAATGCCCCATTATGTTTTATTATATATCTCAATTATTCTAACCCTTCGTTCTTACGGTGGGTTGGGTGGTAGCCCCAGAAAGGTATGTCCACATTCTAATTCCTGGGCCCTGTGGAAGTGACCTTGTTTGGGAGAAGGGTCTTCGCAGTTATAATTAAGTTAATGACCTCGAGATGCGGAGATCATCCTTGATTGTCAAGGTGGGCCCTAATCCAATGACAGATACCCTCACGATAAACAGAAGAGGCAAAGACGCAGACCCACAGAGAAGAAGCCAGTGTGAAAAGAGAGAGAGATGCGACCAAAGCCAAGGAACATTTGCAGCCATCATCTGCTCAAGAGACATAGAAAGGTTCTGCCCGAGATCTCCTGTTGGATCTCAGGCTTCTAGCTGCCAGAACTGTGAGACAATTTTTTTTTCCCCCTGAGACAGGGTCTTGCTCTATCACCCAGGCCAGACCAATGTAGTGGGGCGATAATACCTCACTGCAGCCTCAAACTCCTGGGTTTAAGCAGTTAGCCTCCTGAGTAGCTACAAGCATGCGCCACCACATTCAGCTAATTTTTTAATTTTTTGTAGAGACGGGGCCCCGCTGTGTTGCTCAGGCTGGTCTCGAACTCTTGGACCGAAGCGATCCTCCTACCTGAGCCCCGCCAAGTGCTAGGATGACAGGTGTGAGCCACCCCGCCCAGCCAGTTTTGTTGTTTTAAGCTACCCAGTTGGTAGTAGTTTGTTGTGGCAGCCTTAGGAAACTAATGCAGTCCTTAAAAGTTATATTTTTTTTTCAAAAAGCAAAACTTAAATTTAAATGGGTGGTTGAATGTCTGCTGTGACATTATGATGAAGCTAGTTTTTCTGTGTGTGCTACCTTCCCTCATTTCTCTTCAAGACTCATCTTGGCATAGTCATGTATCGCTCAATGACAGGGTACTTTCTGAGAAATTTGCTGTTAGGCAGCTTCATCGTCGTGTGAACGTGATGGACCGTACTTGTACAAACCTCGATGGCGTCGCCTACTCCACACCTGGCTGCGTGGCGTAGCCTGTCGCTCCCTGGCTGCAGAGCTGCACGGCCCCGTTGCTGACTGCAGGCCGCCGTGTAGGTGTCTGTGTATCTAATGTATCCAGACACGGAAGAGTGCGGTAAGAGTGCTGTATAACAGTAAAATACGGTGCACACGTTTAGGGCAGCTCCGTTGTCATCTTACGGGTCCACTGTCCTTATTGCGGTCCATCCTTGACCTGGACGTCATTATGTGTCACGTGACTGTATATGTGACACGGATGTGGTTTATATGCCCTGGTTTGACAGGGGCACCTGGCATCCTCAGGCCTGTGTATCACACTCTGAATGCCTCCTGGTCTTCGCTGCGACTCGCTGGTCTGAGCTCCTCGCTTGCCTGGCGGCCACGGAGGACGTAAGACTAGTCCCAAGCCTGGCTCTTCCTGTGTCTGCCCTTGATACTCCCCGGCTTTGCTTGCCCCGAGATCCTGTGGGGACCCAGCTTTGCTCCCAGGTGGTCTCACCGCCGAGCTCAACTGCAGGACACCCTCCCCTCACATTTCAGGGCCAGCTGAGGGTCCGTGCAGGCTAGCTGGCCCTCTTGCCACCGTTTGGGCCCGTGGGAAAGCCTCACTTCACTGCTTAGTGTAGCACGATGCAGCCGCCCCAGCTTTGCTCTGAATAATTTCTAAAATTATGTAGAAAATTATTTTTCTCCGTGAAGCCTTGCTTTCAAACTTAATTTCTTATTACACAGCCCTATTTTGAATGATGGGTTTGAATAGTAACTATGTTTTTTTAATTTAATATAGCTTTCCCAACTTTGGGCTTACTATGAAAAAGATCATGTAAAGAAAATGCAAAAGAAAAAAAAAGCTTCACTGTTTTAAAATATTTATTACAATAAAAATATCCAATGGCAGCAAACATTTTATAATGACAGAAATACTTTATGTTGATGCAGTGTTCTAGAGTCTTTGAAAGGTAGTAGTTATTTGATCCTTAGTGTGGATTATGATCCCACTTAATGAGTGAGACAACTGACAACTTAAAAACACCGGTGAAAGATAGTAACACTAACAAAAGCAACAGAGTTATGAATAACGTAGTGTGTTAGCTCCTTGGACGAGGACCTCGTCCTTGTCTCAGCCTGGACGCTGGGGCCGACCCTGTTTGCAGAGGCCCCCCGTTCTCACGCCAGCCCGGGCTCCTCCGCGCCCAGCCGCGGTTTGTGCTCCAGAGTCCCCTTCGCCCGGGGTTTTCCTCTGAGTCTCAGCTTTGGATTTAATAGCAACAGTAATATTTTATCCAGCGTATACTGATGTTTTTACTTGTGGCAGTTTTTCGTGCTTGCTGCATTGCCTGAGCCGAAGTTCTGTTCTTCTTATTCTGTCAATGCTAGCACAGCTCACGATCTCAATCTTAGAACTGCTTAAACTAAAACCGCCGCAATTGCTCTCTTTCTTATGCCTATACATTTATTTGGGTGCTTTCTCTTTCCTAGGTTAATGAGTTTATATTGGAAAAGTAACCCCAAAGTGATTTTAGAGATTTTTTTTAGTGCTTCCTATGTGTGAGTCCATGTACCTGCTTTTGTCAGTGGCTGTTTATTTGGATCTGTTGTCAGTCTCAGACTTTCAAAATCAGAGAATTAAGAGACATAAGAACTAAGAAATCTTAACTTTTCATTTAGACTTAATTTTAGATACCATTAACATTGTAATGTAATACTTTTAATAATGGTTAATTAACACAGAGTACTTACTAAAAATCATTACCTGGTTTTTTTCCTTTAAACGTCAAACCTACCTGTTAATTACCATTATTTTCCTTATTTTATGGAAAAGGATGTGGTAATATTCCTTACATTTTCATAGTGATTTATGTTGCGCCATGCCATTTCATCCACATTAGTGCACCCTGTGGTTTGCCATGGCAAGTATTAATATCCAAGTACTTTATAAAGCAGACTATAATAACTTCAGAGGTGTTAAATAGTTTATGTAAGACAACACAGTTAGTAACTAAGAGCTGGCCTTCCTGCATTTCACTGGGATGACCTTTCTTAGTCCTGTGCCTAACTAGGGTCTTCCAGCTTAAGGTTCTTAGAAAGCAAGTACATATTTAAGGGTTGCGTTATCCACATGTGTTGTAATGCACAACCACTGATGTCGTCTTATTGCGGGAGGGACTCCTCCTGCATTGCACTGTTTCTTAGTGGAACAACCCGTGGTTGGCAAGCAAGTGAGACAGGCCCAAGTTCAGCTTGGGACCTTGTCCTGACTTGGACAGGGGCTCTGCCTCTCTGTGCCTCTCTGTCTTCACCTCTCACTTCGGATGGCTGAGCAGTTACCTCTGTGCTCTCATCTCTTATATTCCATGCTTTTATACAATTCTTTCCTACAAACAGCAGTCTTATATGCAGTAAAAATGAGAGTGAATTTTTAAAAAATCCTTTTAAGCCTCTCCTAAGAATTAACTAGGGAAACATGATTGCTAAAATGTTTAAAATTAATCTGAAAGTGAAATTAAGACAATTCCATTTATAGTACTATCAAAAAGAATAAACTTTTTAGGAACAAATTTAACTGAAGAAGTACAAAAATCATTGAAAACTGCTAAATATTGTTGAAAGAAATTTTTAAAAGCCTAAATAAATGGAAAGACATCTGTGCTCATGTATCTGAAGACATAATACTGTTAGGATATAAACAGTCCCCATATTGATCTACAGATTCGATATAACCCTTATCAAAATCCCAGTTGGCATTTTTGCAGAAATCAACAAGCTAATCCCAAAATCCATATGGAAAATTCAAGGTACAGAGGATGGCTAAAATAATCTTTAAAAAGAATAAAGTTGGAAAGCTCATACTTAACTGTTTTAAAAACTTACTGCAAAGCTACGGTAATCGAGACTGTGGTACTGGCCCGAGGATAGACATAAAGATCAATGGAATAGAAGTAAAAGTCAGAAATCATCCTTCACATTTATGCTCAATTTATTTTTGATAAAGGTGCCAAGACAATTCATTGGGGAAAGAATAACCTCAACAAATAATACTGAAACAGCTGGACATCCACATGCAGATGAGGTTGGACTCTTTCATCACACTATTCACAAAAATTTACTCAAAATGGATCAAAAATCCAAATGTAAGAAAAAAAGTCATAAAATTCACAAAAGAAAATACAGGGGTAAGTCTTCATTACCTTGAGTTAACAAAGCCTTCTTGGATATGAAGCCTTCTTGGATACCAAAAACACACACTCCAAATTAAAAATAGACAATTGGACTTCGTTAAAAAACTTTTTTGCTTCAAAGGGCTCTATCAAGAACGTGAAAAGACAACCTACAGAATGAGAGAAAATATTTGGAAATTGTATATCTGATAAGGGACTTGGATCCAGAATATATAAAGATCTCCTACAACTCTATAAAAAAGATAAGTAACTCAATTAAAAAAACAGGCAAACAGTCTGAATAGACATTTCTCCAGAGAAGATATACAAATGGCCAATAAGGATGTGAAAAGATAGATGCTCGATATCATTAGTTATCAGAGAAATGCAAATCAAAACCACGACGAGATGCCACTAGGTACCCATTAGGATGACTGCAGTCAAACAGACCATAACAGGTGTTGGGGAGCATGTGCAGAAATTGGAACTCTATTTCATTGCTGGAAGGAGTGTAAAGTGGTGCAGCCACTTCAGAAAACAGTCTGCAGTCCTTCCATAGGTTAACCATGGAGTTAGCGCGTGATCCAGTGATTCCACTTCTAGGTATATACCCACGAGAAATTAAATCATGGCCACACAAATACTTGTACGTGAATGTTTGGCATTATTCACAACAGCCAAAAGATAGAAGCAAGCCCAGTGTTCATCTGCTGATGAATGGACACATAAAATGTGGTATAGCCGTGTAACAGAATATTATCTGGCTATAAAAAGAGGAATGATGTACTGATTCAAGCTACAACGTGGATAACCTTGTAAATGTTATGCTAAGTGAAAGAAGCCAGTCAGAGGAGATCAGATGTTATATGATTCCATTTATATGAAGTATCTGGAACAGACAAATCTATAGAGTTAAAAAGTAGATTAGTAGTTGCCCAGGGCTACTGAGCTTGGGGAGAAATGATGAGGGGCTGCTAAAGGGTACAGGGTTTCTGTTTGGGGTGATGAAAATGTTCTAAAATTAATTGTGGCGATGGCTGTACAACTCTGTGAATATACAAAAACCTATTGAAATGTACACTTTGAGTTGCATGGTATATGAATTATATCTCAATATAGCTGTTCTAAATAATAACTGTTAAAGTTAAATTTTAAGTACTAGGAATTTTCATTAATTTTGTCTAGTTATCCGAGAACTTTTGGATGCAGATAAGAACGACATGCAGTTCCAATAATGTGATAGCCTGGGCTTTGCGGTAACGTAAGTCTTGATTTGAAACCTGTTTCGGAATGGCCGGTTTACATAGCTTCTCTGAACCTCGCGTTCTTCATGTACAAGGTGGCAGTGGTAATATTAATCGTTCTTAGCCCATGGATTGCTCTGATATTAAATGTTACCCCATCTCAAGATCTTAGCACAGTGCTAACAGGGATAGCCATCGCTGGACGTGCCACGGTCATAGTAAGCTGTGGGAAGGGTTAAACGAGAAAGGCCCTTCTGCAACTTTGCACTTGCTGTTCCCTCTGCCTGGGAATCCATCCTGTTTCACGTCTTGATTAATGCCTTCATGCCCTCCCTGTTAGATTCAATCCCGTGGCCATTTCTCGGGTGCTGTGTCCAGCTACCACGTTATGGGCCCCAACTCTTTCCTTCCTTGCAAACCAGTCATTTTACTGGGTTCAGCCCTGGGCTGTGGGCTCATCTGCCCGTCTGTGAGATTCCTGAGAGCCAGAGCTGCTGCCTCACTCCCCCACCCCCAACGCCCGGCTCAGGGCTTGGTGCTTGGCAGGTGCTCAGTTAATGCTGGGCGAAAGAATGATAAATTGTTTGAGCAAGCCATAGGCTTTTATTGGACTTCTGAACATTAGATTACTGGTGAATAGGTTAATCTGAATTATTTTGTGTTGGCAACTTCATCTAATAATTTGGCGTCACTACTGTACTAGTTTACCTGGTATACTTTGGGATGATAGTATAGTCCTGATGTTGAACTAATAAAGATAAACATCGAAAAACCTAAATTTAATTATATATTTAAATTTAATTGTTACAAGTCAACAGAAACTGGAAAATAAAAAAATTTACTAATTAGTAATAGATTTAGAAGAATTGTATCTAATAAGTATTTCTTCATTTCAAAAGGCTCTTTTTTGAAGTACCTCTGTATGTTTTATAAACTTAGAAAGTTGAAACTTTAGATTTCTTAATGGACCCTATGAATTGATAAGGGAAATTGAAAGTTTGGATTTCCATGGTAGTCTCATTGAATTTTTTAAGGACATGGCATTGGTATAAATGTGTATACTGAATTTGTGTATTAAGTGAGTCCGATACGTGTTTGAACTTCCACTAGGTCATATTCTTGCCAGAATTTAGGAAACCTGTGTCCCCTTATTCTCATGCCAGTACTCCGTAAGCCAAAAACTTCGTCCATTGCCTCCCTGCTTCATTTGCAAAAGAACCAAGGTGAAGTTATTGATATACGATAGATTATGACATTAATGTGTCTCAACTGCATGAAGCCATTCTTAACTAGCTCATATATGTACATTGCCTTGAGGATTTGGCATGGAATGGTGCTCTTCGATAACCTTACCTAGGTAGAGGGGCTTGGATAAAATTATCTCAGAAGTACCTTTTAATTGTGAGATCTTACAAAAGTAGATAGAAGCTTTCATTAAAGACCAGAGAATATTAAAACAATTTCTGTACTTTCTTCAGTGTATGGCACCTTTCATCCAATCATTTCAAAATATTTACACAACATTCAACGGCCGTTTCTGTAGATAACACTTTAATGAAGGTAGAAGGTGGCATTGCAGTAAGCATAGCATTGCAAAAGAGAGTTTTGACTAGGAACCCTGCCATACTTTTTACTTGGATGGCTATGTAGGTTTCTCAGTGGGAGTGATCACCACTTATTTTAAGAGAAAGGCAGCTCAAATAAATTCCTTTTTTGTTTCCTTTAACTGGTTATATCCAGTGAACTAAGCTACTTTGCCCCCTCTCCCCATGAGCCCCAAAACAGTTTTATTAATAGGAATCTATGATGTTTGTGTTCTTAAAAAAATCAGGGTGGTCTTAGATGTCTGTCGTCCATTCCGGCATTTCCCTTCATACAGCCCTTTTGAATATTCTGTTTAAAAACTGGCATTCTGACAGCTTTTCTTTGGCCTAGTGCCTGAGTTGCATATTGAAGCAGCAAATTAGGAATGTTAAGACATCCTCCAAAGAAAAATATTTGTTATGAAAGTAGAGCCGATGTGACACTTAGAACTAGAGCTTCTTAACTTGTCTAAATGACAGTTAATGATCTTTTTCTTTTCTTTTATTATTTTAAATGGAGTGGGGGGACGGGCAAGAAATGCCCAGAGGCTGAGATTGGGTTTGGTTCACCAAACCATTAAATGTCGAACGTACTCCACTGATAATACATCTTTTGCCTCTTTTTAGGAGCTAATTTTGTTACTCGAAAAATTAGCCGGTCAGTAGCTAAGATTTACCTTGGACAACTGGAATGCTTCAGTTTGGGAAACCTGGATGCCAAAAGAGACTGGGGCCATGCCAAGGACTACGTGGAGGTAGGAACTGACTCATTGCATTCTTTAATATACCTGTACTCGTCGATGTTTTCGGTGCTGGGACTGCAGTGCGTGAGGACCGAGAGGCGGCACACAGACCCTGCTAACGCAGGTGTCGGAACTCGTGCTGCTTTCGGTCTACGGCTTGCTGGTTTAGGAGCGCGTGTAGCTTACACTGAGTGTTACTTGGATGAGAAATCTTTCACAAATATTCTTTTATTTTTTAAAAACAAAGTGCTGGTCAGGGCTGTGGATGATGGTAGATGGAAGGAAGTTTGAGTGGTGCTCCGCCTTCCTTCCTGCAGCTTCTTACCCCTCATCCCCTTTCGCCTTCTCCCGTGTCCCTCCCTAACACACACAGCTAACTGTGAAAGTTCTCAGATCTTTCAGAAATACTACCCAATTTCAATTCATGTAATCCGAGTCCTTCAGATTTACATTATTCTAGTAAATTCTACCAAGAGCGATGTTCTTATGGAAGTCCTGCTTTCTGCCGCCGCAGAGTCTGGTCAATATGCCAGATGCTTCTTAATGTGTTACGTTGCAGGCCGACGAGCTGCGCCCATTACGGAGAGAGAGAGACGGATGTTAATAATGATACTATTGCAGAATAATGGATAGACTTAAAGGGAAATTCAGATTTTCATTCTTGGGATTCCTATATGCATTAAGTTTTGTTTTTGGTTGCATATCTATGTATACAAGTAGTGATTTTTATAAATAAATGATTACATTTTTACTTTGCCCTGATCAGCATGTTTTTATTTTCTATTTTTATTTTTTTAATTTTAATTTATTTTCTTTTTTTTAATTTCAGAATATTATGGGGGTACAAACATTTTGTTTACATATATTGCCTTTGCATCGCCCAAGCCAGAGCTACAAGCATGCGCATCGCCCAGACAGTGCGCTCCACACCCATTAGTTATGAATTTACCCATCCCCTCCACCCCCCGCCCATCTGCCTGGCACCTGATAAATGTTACTACCATGCAAGCACCTAAGTGCTGATCAGTTAGTACCAATTTGATGGCGAGTACATGTGGTGCTTGTTTTTCCATTCTTGTGATACTTCACTTCAAAGAATGGGCTCTAGCTCCACCCAGGATAATATGAGGTGCTAGTTCACCATTGTTTTTTCTTGTTGAGTAGTACTCCATGGTATACATATACCACATTTTATTAATCCACTCATGTATTGATGGACACTTGGGTTGGTTCCACATCTTTGCAACTGTGAATTGTGCTGC
>CAUYSK010032381.1:0-12258 GCA_963575035.1 Avahi laniger | reverse complement strand
TCTAACTAATACCATTTGCTTCTGTAACCGCGCTTGCTTTTAGTTGTTAGTCAAATATAGTTAATCAGAATGAAAAACAGGGCAGGAGTAACTCCATGACAGGCTGAACTTCCTAGAGTAGGCCTAAGTTTCAGTTTCCCCCGAAATCCAAACGCGGACCAAAACTGGCGCTGGCGCGAAAATTGAAAATCCCGAGGCTTGGAGCCAACCAATCAGGAGTCAAAACAATCCGCCACTTTCAAAGGAATCAGTGGACTAAGGGGGAAGGAGGGATGGTATGCCCAGCGTGTCGTGTGCAAAAGAGAGTATAAAAGCTTCACTTTTACCCCAGGGCGGGGTCCTGGTTCATAGGGGAGGCTACTGCGTTGGTGCTCTGGGACTTGGACCCTAGCTCAAGCTAGTCAATAAACTCCTTTGCCATTTGCAGCCTCGGTGACTCTGCCTCTGTTCCCGGGCCGAGGGGACCCGGTTCTAACATCTGCTGTAACTATATATCACTTTTCCCAATCTCCTTTTCATGTTCACTTATTTTATAAATTCTTGGTTGATAAAGCAGCTTATAGAACAGCAGGTAATAGAATAAACACAAACACCATAATACATTTTCCATTTCACAGACCTTGCTTAATCGTTTCTGAAGTACCAAGAGTTTGTTGCATTCTTCTGTAACTTTGTTAAGAAGAGTTTGCAAGTTTTCTTGAAGGTCTAAATGATAAACAGACAATACTAATTTCACTCCACAGTAAAAGTCTGCATCTTCCAATAAATATCATTCACCTATTTATAACTTTAGAAAATTGCCTACTGGATGTAAATCTCATATATTTAGTAACCAAAAATTAAAATCTCATTGATATAAAACACCTGCTACAAAGACAATTTGAAAATTTCATATTAAAATATGTTAAATTTCTCTTGGTATTAATTTGTACACATTTTGTTCATTATCCATATAAATGGACAGGGCTAGGACACATTTTTATCTGTGAAGGAACACCAAAAAATACTTGAGAGTACAGTTTGTTAAAATAAACTAATGCCAAATTCGTATTAAGAAAGATATTTATTTCTTATTTTTCAATTTTCTTCTTATTCATTTTTAAAATAATAAATCACTGACATAAACTTATTCAATAAATACAATAACTTTTAAAGATTTGATCTATGGTATAAAGAGTTAAAGAAAATAATTAGAATGAGGAAAAAGATGGGAGCAGAGGAATAAAGAGACAAGTAAATTTGTAAACAGCATCGATTATCTTCATATCATAATTACTGCATTATAAAAATTAAAAATGTATATTAAACATAGATTCCATGAAAGGACAAGATGTTAAGATAATAAACTCAACCTGGCTGAGTGACTAAATCATAATTATAGGTAAAATAAGTGTCATCAATTTGTTTAATAAAATTAAATACTGTTTAATAGTGTGGTAAGCTTTTATTACCTTGAAATTCATATCTACAATCTCGCAACTCTGGTTCTTGATTTTCAGAAGTGTAAGCACCAGAATTCTCTCTCCCTTCTATATTTACTTCACATTTTAAAGCAGGAGTATAATATTCACCGAGGACACTGCATAAAGTCTGTTAACAACAAAATTGGGTATTTTAGGTAATTAAAATTTTTACTTCTGCCTCTAAAGATCATTAAACATTATTCTCCTAGATACAAAAGACAGTCAAAAGGGCACAAAAAATCAGTGCGAAAACACTCCTCCATACACCAAATCAATCTGTAAAAGAAATGTCTAAATTCTTCTATGACATAAAATTCTTTTTACATCAGGAAAATATTGATAATCTTCATTGCACAAAACTATAATTTTTTCTGCTTCCCTCTAATAATAAAATATATCTTATATTTTAATGTACCACTTCCTAGCTTAGATCCTATTCTGATATTATCTCTGTAATGTCAAATACTCTTGAAAAAAATACCGCAGGACAAAGTTGGAAGTTCAGAAATGATTATCAGAAAGAAATAAATTATAATAATATTAAGAAGGAGGTACCATTCATACACTTTTCTGTAACACTGAGAGTATTTTCTATAGCTTATACACACACAAAAACCTAAAAATATTTGACACACTGTTTTGGTTGTTCTCCTGAGCAATAGATAATTCTATCATTTAAAACAACACATGTGGGTCAGGTGCAGTGGCTAGCATCTGTAATCCCAGCACTTTGGGAGGCCAAGGCAGGAGGATCATTTGAGGCTAGGAGATCAAGACTAGCCTGGGCAACACAGTGAGACTTTGTCTTTACAAAAAATAAAAATAAAAATAAAAAAATTAGCCGGGCATGGTGGCATGCACCTGTAGTCTTAGCTACCTGGGAGGCTGATGTGGGAGGATCCCTTGAGCCCATGAGTTGGAGATTACAGTGACCTATGATTGCACCACTGTACTCCAACCTGGGCAAAAGAATGAGATGTCTTTAAAAAACAAAAAAAACCAAAAACACATGCCCCATAATCATTTGATAAGCTCTTCATACAACTTTTACCTTTGTTCCTCACATAATTAAAAATAACCATTAACAACTTCTAAATTTAAAAAATAAATTGTTTACTGCTGCCATTTTTTGAGATTTCTTGAGATTTGCTTAAAATTTAAACTATATTGTCAATTACACGACCATTGAACTTACAGATGAAGAAACTGAGACAG
This sequence comes from Avahi laniger, assembly GCA_963575035.1. NCBI lineage: Eukaryota > Metazoa > Chordata > Mammalia > Primates > Indriidae > Avahi > Avahi laniger. Next base: position 9,580 of record CAUYSK010032381.1, on the reverse strand, counting down.
AGAAAAATTAAGTAACTCTTCTATGGCAACATCAACAATTAGTGTCTGTTCTACCGGTGAGATAATTTACCTGAATTTCTTTTGTTTCAAACTGATTATCGGGAAATTTTTAAATGTTCATTTTAAGTTAAAAACTCAGGAATACTGTCTAAGTGCAGTTCTGAAGTAAGACAGTGGGGAAAACTAGGTTTCATGATTCTGCTTATCAAATGAGTAAGTAGCAACTTAAAATTTAGCACTTCTTGTCCAAAAGTACTTTTTAACTAATCTTACCTGTGAGAAATTAGAACATTCTTCAGACACTGCATTTTGAAGTTTTCCAATGAGCATCTGTAAAGATTTTACTTCATCACCTAATAGAAAAGATAATGCATTAAGACATTCAATTTACCTATTTAAATAGTATTATCATATTTAACCTATGTTTCAACTAGAAGCTTCCCTAAAAAAGGTTAGTTTTAAATTCTTTCTTTCCAAGTTATTTTCCATCACTCAATGTTAACTGTCTCTGAAAATTTATAAGATTTTCAATTTCTATCCTACAAGATGGTATAAAATGGTGACTTTCAAATTTTTTTTTTGCTATAATCCAACATAAGAAATACATATCATAATCTCTTATATACACCCATGTAAAACAACTAAAAATTTCACAAATTAATATTTACCCTTCCTACATGCTATGCACTTCAGTGTTTTCTGTTCTATTATTTATTAAAAAAAATGCTGGTCATTACTCACTAAACTGACTTCATCACCCATCAATGGACCCATTAATTAACTTGTAGTTTGAAAAACACTGGATAGACTATCTGAAGAAGATATTAATAAAAAGAATACTTGCTTAAAATATTAGTAAATTCAAACTCCAAACCTCCTGATGTGAAAAAAATACGGTATTCTTATTCCAGCCACTCTTGAATTTTTACTCTGTTCAACAGAGCAATTCCATTGGAAAAACTTACAAACCACCTCATTCCCAAAGGCAAAGGTAGAAGCCCAGAGATACCTTGAACACAAGAAGCCCTGTAAACTGGGTGATGAAATAATTATTAAAGATAAAAGTTAACTGCAACTAGTCCATAAACAGGTTCCTTTTCTTTCATTTAAGGTCCCGTCAACCTTGTTGCTTCCCACAGTGTCATCTTAAGTCTTTTGGCTGACTCTACGCAGCCTCCCATTCTTGTCCTTGGCCTCAGATGACCTCCATGTTGATTCTAAATTTTCACCTTGAACTTGTACCTGTCTCTCTCCTGAGTTTCATACTTCTATTTTCAAGTGCCTACTGCATATTTCTTTTTCAAAGTCAATAGGTATTCTTATTCAATATGTTCCAAACTGAATTTATTATCTTTTACACAAATCTGCTCCTTGTCCTTTTTGTGACTGAAACAACCCTGAATTCAGTTACCCAAGCTAGAAAATTAGGCATCATTCTCAACTCCTCCCATTTTTACTGCTAATATTACCTGTTGACTACAGCCTACCTCTTTAACTTAACTTTCCTTTCCATCCTCATTGACACTGAGTTCAACATCGTATTGTTTACTGGAATTACTGCCAAAATTGGTGAACTGTCTTCCCATCACTAATCTCACCTCCTCCAACTCGCCCCAATGGTGTCACTTTAAAATAAAAATCTTACTGTGTTACTCTTGCTATTTAAATTTCTGCACTAGGTCTTACCACAATAGCATAAGGCTTAAATACACTTCATTCAAAGTACACAAAACGTTTTCTGTGTAAGCTCTTGCCAATCTCTCCAGCTTTATTCCCGACTACTTTCTCACACACCTTGAACTCTCAATTCTCCAAAACAGATGTACTTACACCTCAATGCTAGATGTCAAGGCTTCCCTAGAATTCCAACTACTCCTGCCCACGCCTCACCCTATTCATCCTGCCAGAAAGCACTAGACTTTGCTCCTTTCTCCTCCCACTCTTTTTATTCATTCTTCTATTACAGAAATTGTCAGTTTATTTTATATATGCTTTTCCAACAAATTGTGACTTCCTATGAGAAATGAGTGATTTTGGCTTTCTCAAGCACTTAAATGAATGTCCAGCGATTATATAAGCAAATGGATCCAGGACTGGGATAGATAAGTCATCTTCCTCTACGGGTTCTAAGACAAGGACAGAATTATGGAATGGTGGGCTCTAATTGATACTTCCTGGCTTCATGGTACTTATAAGTCAGAAACTATATACCTGTTTTTTGTGTTTTTATATTTTGTAGCTCTAACTGGTGTATTTTCTGAAGTTCCTCGATCTTTTCCTCTTGAGCAGAAATAAGCTCCTCTTTAAGACTGCTAAGAGCTTTATCTTTTTCATTTTCCATATATTCACGAACTTGATCCACATAAGTTGAATAAACCAGAGAGAGGCATATGCGTTGGGCTTCCATCTGTAGCCTTAAATCATTCTTAAAGTGAATATAAACGTTAGAAAATTTTAAGATTACAATCAAAAAATTGACTTCTATTTCTTTACATATCATGACTAGAAGGGAGAAAATACATGAAGTTACAGTTTAAAAATTCATAAGAGAACTGAAGTCTAATTTTTTTCTCATTCTTCATTCTGTTGCACTGATATACTTGTCTTTTTCAAGGAAAGTAGCACAATGTTTTCATTACCTCAATTTTATAGTCAATTTTGATATTTGGTATAGACAGTATGATTTTTGTTTTAAAATATTTTAAATGTAGAGAAATACAAAGAATAATGTTATGAACACTTACATGCTTACAACCCAAATTAACAAATACTAACATTTTGTCTTATTTTCCTTCATTCCCCTCCTCCCTATACACCTTTTTTGGTTTAAAAAGGAAACATTATAGATAAAATTTAATCCACTATGTTCTCACTTACTCCTTCCCCACAGGCAGCCATTATCAAAAATTTAGTACAAGTCCAGTTCATTTCTTATACTATTACTTCTCAATGTATATATAAACAATGCATTATATTTTACATTTTTAAAGATTTACATAAATGGTATAAAATGGCATTTATTTTACAAACTGCTTTTCTCATCCGATATGCCTCAGATTTATCCAAAGATACAGGTGAATTTATTTTAGCTGTGGTATAGCACATATGAATATACCATAATTTGTCCATTTCCTTTCTGGAGAGCAGTTGGATTACTTCTAATTTTTGGATATTTCGAAAAATGCTGCAGTAAATTTTATATATATATAGAAGTACCAGCACATTTGATATCTTTCCTTAGACAAATGTGCTAGTACTTCTCTAGCACAGTGGTTCTCAAACTCTAGCATGCATCAGAGTTACCTGGAGTGCTTATTAAAGCATGTTGCTGGGCCCCACCCTCAGAGTTTCTGATTCAGGAGGTCTGGGCTGGGGCCTGAGAATTTGAATTCTAGTTGTTTTCAAGTGATGCTGATACTAATACTATTGGTCAGAGGATCACATTTTGAGAACCATCTAGAAATGTTATTGCTAGGTCATAGATAACGCACATTAGATTTCACCAACTTGTTTTTTTATATAACTATACTTATCTACCTTGCTATCAGCAGTGTATGAGTACTCATAGTCCCACATCTTCACCACATAGTTTATTATCGGACTTATTAATATTTTGCCAAGCTGATGGGTATAAAATACTATTTTACTGTTGTATCAGTTTGTAAGGTTGAAAGTATCTTTTCATGTTTATTTTGGTTTTCTATTCTGAGACACAGGTCTACTCACATCTTTTAACCGTTTTTACATCTTCTTAATATTCCTTTAATATATGTGGCAAATATCTGGTCCCAGTCATTAAACCTGTTTTATGGTATTGCTTGTCAAATAGTTATAATCAAATTTATTAATCTTTTCCTATGCTTTTAAAAAAATCTTCATTGAAAGTCCTTCCCTCTCTCAAGATCCTATTTTCTTTTTATGTATGTCTTTAACCAACTTGGAGCTATTTTTTTTCTAAAGGTAGGCTCTAATTCCTTAACTCTCCATTCCCAATATCGAAAGGTAGGTATCCCAAAAGCAGTGATTGAATACTATAAATTTTTCCTACTAATATGGCTTGTTCTTTCATTTCTCTCAAGTCTCTGTTCAAATATTGTCTCACCAGAGTGGTCTTCCCTGACCTACTCTATATTAAAAAAGCACCCATACTCATCTCTGGTAGATTCTTAACCTCATACCATACTTTAATTTTCTTCATAGTATTCACTACCACCTGACACATTATATATTTACTTGTCTGTCTTTACATGTAATGTCCTCTAACACCTCTAAAATATAAGATTTATTCTATATTGTCTATTTTTATTCATTAATATATTATCAGTGCCTAGAGAAGTGCCTGGAATGCAGATTTGTAGGGCCTCCTTACCACATTCTAAAATTTCACAACGATCTAGATATGTTTCTGGGCTTTCTATTATGTTCCACTGATTCATTTGTCCAGCCCAGCATCAAACCATACTGTCTACCATAATTTTGTAGTAAGTCTTGATATCAGATGGAATATATTTTTCTAGAACTGTCTTGGCTATTCTTGGATATTTCCTCTCCTATATCAATTTTAGAATCAGTTTAAGATCCATGAAAAATCTTGGAATTTTGATTAGAACTACATTGAATTGCAGAGATTAATTTGGAAAGAACTGGCATTTGCCTTTACTTTTTATCTTTCCACTATTAACATGGTATATGTTACCATATAGTTAGGTCTTTATGTGCTTCGATGATTTATAATTTTCTTAACAAAAGTCCAAAACAAAATTGTGTGGAGTTTAAAGTTTTGTCCCTTCTGTTCCTAGTCTTTATCTCACATCTTGTTCTTCTTATACTGCATTGGCTAGGAACTATAACAGAACACTGAAATAGTTAAAGCTGTCAGTGGGTATCCTAATCCTCTACTTGATTTTAATGAGAATGCTTCTAAATTTCACCATTAGAAATGTTATCTGCTAAACATTTTGATGAAAACCATTATTGCAGTTAAGAAATTTCCCTTCTGTTCCTGAATTCCTCAAGTTTTTTTTTTTAAAAATTCTGAGTTGTTAAATTTTGTATAGATTTTTTTTTGGCATGTATTAAAATGATCATATGGGTTTTTTCCTGCTATGTATGAATGTGGAAGTTACATTAATAGAGTTTTCAGATGTTGAATTATTTTCTTGCTAGTTTGCTAATATTTGATTTAGGATTTCTACAGCCTCACTCACATGTGAGATTAGTCTATAATTTTATTTTCTTGTACTGTTCTTATCAGTCCTTTTTATCAATATTACACCAGCCTCATAAAATAAATTGGGTGGTTTTTCTTCCTCCTGTCTTTCCTTTCTTTTTTCCTTCCCTCTCCCTCTTTAATATTATTTTATTAAGCAATTATATATTTGTTCTTTGAGAGCTGATAAGATTCACTTGTAAGATGGTCTTGGTCCATTTTTAGTTAGAGGAGAGGAGAGGGAAAACTTCTACTATTTCAAATTCTTTAATAGTTGTTGGTTTTATTCAGGTCTTGCATTGTGAGTTAATTTTGATAATTTATATTTGGTAATTTGGGTAATTTATATTCTCCATCTAGTTTTGGCTTTAAAAAAAATTTAACCGGTATCTGATATTTTTAGGAGTAACCATATTTTTGAAAACAATTCCAGATATTTAACAGAGCATTAATAGTTAAGCAATTTGAATTTCTTGACTCTATTTTGGCTAATAGATACGTAAGATATCTCTACATTTGACATAAGATCATATGAATATAAGTCATTAGAAATAAAAAGAGAACTTTCTGATGCCTTCCTACTGTACTTCAAATAAAATCTATGTTAAAAAGTCTATAAGGCTCTCCAACGTCTAGTCTCCTCTCTCTTCTTCAAATTTCTTTTACTCTCCCCTCCTCTGACGGCAACTACACAGGCCTTCATTCTGTTCCTCAAACTCACTCAAATCTTTACAATTGCTCTAATTCCTATGTGGCAGGCTCCTCCCTTCATTCAGATCTTGGTTCAAACATCAATTCCTTAAAGAAATCTGTCCTGACCACCGTATTTAATGGTTACTGCCACCATTATTGCCACTGTCCCTATCATTCTCTATCACATTATCCTGTTTTATTTCTTCATAAAATTTATCACTATTTCTAACCACTCTACTTGTTTCCTCAACACCTGCTTCCCTCACTAGAATATATGCTCTTCGAAACCAGAAACCTTCTCTCTCTTATTTGTCACTATACGTTTATACCTGGCAAGAGATTCAATAAACAAGTTATATAAATGAAGGAACACATAAAACTTTAGTGAGCATCATTATACTTTAGATACCAAGTAGAATTTTTCTGTTATTTCTAGTATCAGTATCTGGCAAATATAAATTGTCTGGAATGATCTGGTATTACTCATTATATGCATATAATTCTTTAACTGCATTTAAAGTTAATATTGTATTTTCCCCTTCAGGTATAACAAGACTTTTAAAAAAATCCAGGACTTAAATCAAGTTTTATTTCCCCAAGGAAATATAAATTTGTAACTACCAAACTACTATATAGAGTACTAAAAAGCTTAACAGTTCATTTTCAATTGTGGAAACTTAAAAACACCAGTATAAAATAAAAACTCTAAAACCAATCTTTGAGAGTACAACAAAATATTACAAAATAAAATTAATAATTTTTCTAAAGCTGAGATTCTTAACAAAGTCATTTAAACTCTGGTCTTTCCAAAGAAAATGTGAAACCATTACCATGTTTTATTTTTTGAGTAGAATATACAACACAGATTAACTGAAAGAAAAGCATAAATGTTTAATAAAAAATACTTCAATGATAAATGATAGCTCAAATGAAAATTAAAGGGTTCACTTGAATTTGTATATAAGGATGTGAATTTATGTTTTATTAAAGTGAAGACTCTTAGTATGACATGTACCTTTCATTGTGCTTTACCATATATAAAGAAGTAAACATACCTGTTCTGATTTAAGTACACTGAGTTCCCTTTGAAGTTTATCATTTTCACTTGGTTCAGTTGCCCAAAGTGATGATTCATTTCTTACTGATGGCAAGTGATCCAAAAACAACTGTTTTTGCTTGCTTTCTTTTGTAACAGTCATATTTCGAAAAGCAATTTTATCTTCTGCCATTATTTTTGATTCTTCATCAAAATCTTTACTTATTTTAGAAACTGATCTTCCAGAATCCTTGCCTGTCAGAGTCACTACTCCATCTGTTAAAGAGCTTAACTGAACATCACATACATTTACATTTTCTACCCTATTATGGTTGATTATGATTTCTAGCTCTCTACATTTCAATAAAACTTGTTCTTTCTCTTCCTTTAAAGATTTAACTTCTTTACTTAGACAACTAATCTCACCATGTTTTTGTTTCAATTGTTCAGAAAGATCAGACAGTCTCTTTGAGAGCTCTAATTTCTCTCTCTTGGTTACCTCAAGTTTTTCCATGAGTTCTGTTGTATCTTTCTCAACAACCTCACCAGTTTCCCATGGTTCTGCTATAAAATCCTTGTCATCATCAACGACGGAACGTCTCATTTTCACCATAGTTGGATTTATCCTTTGCAAATTAAGCTCTTCATTAAGTGCTTCAAGCTTACTTTTATACTCCAATTCTTGCTTATTTTTACTGTCTTCTAAATCATCTTTTACTTTGAGAAGGCAAGCATATTCCTCCTGTAACTCCTGATAGTTAACTTCAAAGTTTTTTTCAGCAAATGAAAAAGTGTTCTTTTGCTTTTCAATCTCTTCATTTAGCTGAAAACACTGTTGTTTGAGGTCCTCATTTTCCTCTGTAAGTATTTCTATTTCTTTTTGCCAGCTACAGTCTTTGGATTTGGACTCAATGGAGTCTATGAAAATCAATCTTTCTTCTTGGTTAACAGGAGTATATGTTTTCAACATGTCTTCAAGGGCTTTCTTTTCATCTTTAAGAATGCTATTTTCTGCTTCAAGTTGTGCAAATTTTTCTTGCACATCATCCTCTTTTTCCTTCATTTGTTTCTCCAATAATTGTGTTCTAAGTTGTAATTCTTGAATTTCTTGCTCAAGTGTACCCTTTTCCTTTTCTTCCTGTCTGAGTATTTCAATTTCTTTTTGAAGTTCATTGATTTGAAGAGTCATTTCTTCTGACTTTGAATTCACAAGGGACTGCTGTAAATCTTTTAGCTTTGAAATTTCCAAAATTAATTGATTCTGATTGGTAATCAAATTGTCTTTTTCAAACTGCATGGTTTCTAGCTTTTGACTCATTTCATTCTGTAAGCCATCTATTTGCTGTTTATAGTGAATGCCTAAATTATCTTTAAGTTTTTCAATATTTATTCGATGTTCAATTTCTAAATCTTCCTTCAGTTTGGAAAGTTCTTCTTCATGACTAAATAGAAGCTGTGTTCTCAGCCTCTCTAATTCAGCTTCTTGTGATTCAGCCATTCTGTCTAACACAGCATTCTTTTCTTTTTCTAACATTTCAAGTTTTATCTTATAATTTGTAACTTCTGCTTCATGTTTTAATTCTAGTTCCTTCCTGGCTTCAGATGCAGAAACAATCTCAGCTTTCAAATCTTCCACTGTACTAAGGGATTTATTTGCTTCATTCAGTTTACTTTCTTGTTCAGCTATGGTCTGTCTAGCTCTCTGAATTTGGTCCCTTGAAAAACTCAATTCTTCAAAAAGGTCTTCAAGCTGTCTCTGTAAATCAGACTTTTCTCTCAAAATTACTCCAAGTTCTTCCTTGAGTTTTTCCTTTTGAGAGTTAGTGTCTTGCAATTTTATATTCAGTTCATTTATTGCCACATTCATTAACTTTATTTGATCTTCATTAACTGTAATATTTGGATATGATCTTAAAGCATTCTCCATTTCTCCCTTATGTTGTGTTTTCAGTTCCTCTATCTGTGACATGTGTTGTTTTATTAATTCTTGTTTCATCTGCACTATCTGCTGCCCATACATCTCATCCAACTCTGCCCGGAGTTGTTCTAACTTTCTTTGTGTTTCCTGTTCCATTCTTTGAACTACATCAGTTTCAAATTGGCTATCTTTATGATTTCTCTTCTGAAGTTCTTCAACTGTCCCCATTAACTGTTTTATTTCCTCAGAACACTGTCTTTCTTTTTGCTTAGAATTGGACAGCTCTAATTTCATATTTTTTACCTCTTGGTTCTTTTGTATAACTTGCTCTTGTAATTCTCCTAGTAATTTATCAGCAGCTGTCACTTTGTCCTTTAGCTCAAGAGTTTTTTTTTCTTCTTCTGTTATTTTTGTATTTAATTCTTCAATGATTGTTTCCTTTTCCTGTATTTCTTTTTTATTTGAGTTTTCCACTTTTTTATCTTGTTCCTTTAGAAAAAAAAGAAAACATAAGAACGGTATTTTTAGCTTCTGGCAACTTATACCACTTAATCTAAAGGCTTCTCATGATAAAAGACTCCTTTTTTTTTTTATTTCAGCATAATATGAGGGTACAGATGTTTAGGTTACGTGTATTGCCCTTGCCCCCCCTCCCCCCCTCAGTCCAGGTTTCAAATATGTCCATCCCATTGCGTGGTGCACATTGCACTCTTTGTGTACACAT
>CAUYSK010032379.1:0-44910 GCA_963575035.1 Avahi laniger | reverse complement strand
GTTTGAGCTCAGGAGTTCGAAACCAGCCTGAGCAAGAGCGAGACCCCGTCTCTACTAAAAATAGAAAGAAATTAATCGGACAACTAAAAATATATAGAAAAAATTAGCCGGGCATGGTGGCGCATGCCTGTAGTCCCAGCTCCTCGGGGAGGCTGAGGCAGAAGGATCGCTTGAGCCCAGGAGTTTGAGGTTGCTGTGAGCTAGGCTTATGCCACGGCACTCTAGCTGGGGCAACACAGTGAGATTCTGCCTCAAAAAAAAAAAAAAAAAAGTTGTGATCTCAGACAGGTTATTTACTCACTCTGAGCCTCAGAGGTAAGGATACCTACCATGTTAGGTTAATATGCAGATTAAAGCATATGATTTATATTTAGTTCCTGCCACAGCGACTGGCAGATAGGAGATACTCAGTATAAACTGTTTTGCTGCAACGTATGTTTCTTAAATAAGAACGACCTCACATGCCACAGGTGAATGTGGGGATTGGGATAACATAGAAGTTATGTTGGTTCCTATGCAATATTTTTTTCCAGCACGTTAATGTTCTGAAACAACCAGGGGCAAGCACGCTCACAATAACCACCTCTTTAACAAGAGGAAACCTTAGCACTCTACGAAGGCCTTAAGGAAAAGGCTGAGACTAGACAGAGCTGCCTTCGTTAGCTGACTGATTTAGCAACTTTGGGACCCTCTGTGTCGTCCTTTTGTCAAGCTTTCTGAGGGTGCTGTTGAAGAACCTGTGAAAACATTTTCCTTTGTACTGGCAGGATGGATTGATGAAGAATGCTGCTCTTTAAAATGAATGTTTAACTTTGATGAAACTTGTCCCTATTCGAGGTGAATGCCCTCCAGGACCTCTGTCTCAAAAGCAGCAGCAGGAGCCCTAGTCAGGGTTCAAGGCTGGGACACGGCATGCAGATGCTTATGCGAGTTGAGGTTTAGTGGGGCTAATATTTTATTAGTTTTGACATTGTTTTTGTGAGTGCTCTGATTACAAAATTGCATAGGTTTTGAGTAGCCTGTATCAAACCTATGTTTTTCCCCACTAGCCCCATTTTTTGGGGCCCTGTGGCCATTTGTAGACCATGGAAGCTTTTCAGGAACACATAGATGGTGTCATAGCAGAGACATCTGTCTACATTCCCTTTCCTTCTAATGTTCTCACGTATTTACTATAAAAAATACAAACAATCAATATAAAAGTATAATATATACATGTAAGTGGAACCATGAAAACAATAATGAAATATACTCACATTTATTGTGTACTCCGTACACATTTAATTCTCACAACAACCCTCTGGACTAGAGGTTGCTATTACACCCATTATATGAATGCGGAAATTGACATCTATAAGTAACATGAGTCAATTGAGATTAAATAACATGCCCAAGAGCACACAGCTAGAAAGTGGGAGAGTGAGAATTAAAACCCGTGCTTTTTCTATGCATTTAAACCCATACATCAGGTGGTTTTGTTTTGTTGGTGTTTTAATATAAATGGGATTCTACTTACATTGTTTCTTCAATGTACAGGCTCTGCTCTGTTAGAAAGCGTAAGTAAGAAAAAGCTGTTAGTAATTCATAGCTATTTACATTTCACAAGTCTTATATTTCATTCCAAGAAATCAAGCTCATCAATTATTTGCATTTGGTAACATCTTAATTGTGCAAATAATTAGCCTTGAGACTAGACATGAACATGAAAGTATAATGAATAGTTTTGCTAATTGCTCTTTTCTGTATGGACAGTTGGTGGTCTGTAGTATTAACAGCTCCCACGTTCAGCTTGCTAAATTCTCCTAACTTACTCTTTGTGGAAAAGTCCAAATTAGAGATAACAAATAGATTCCCTCTCTCATGCCAACCCTAACCCATTGATTACAACGGTTGGGAGCACTGTGTTGGGAAGCATTCTGGGGCCTTCCCTGGTGGGTCTGTTTGCCACCAGTGAGAACGGGGGTTGGCAGCACGTGAGCCAGACATTTGCCTTCTCTGGCCTGAGTGTTGACAGGAGATCCGACCTCAACTTCGGAGGTCGTAGCATCATACTTTCCGCTTCCTCTATCTATCCTGCAAATGTGCTCTGTTCTGTGGGGCGTGGGTAGGAAAATGAGTCAGATGTGGATTGCGTCCTACCAAGAAAGGCACAAATGGCCTCATACCAAGTAAAAAGTGTGAAGTGCCCTAAGAGTATTGGAGAGTGGGACAGAAGGGATCAGAGGAGAGAAAGGCTTATTTATAGTCACAGGAAGGCAGGTGCCGAAATGGGGCAGAGAGCGAATCCAGTGTTCCTTTTGTGTGGGTCTCAAAGGACAGATAGCAATGGGGGTGGCAGTGAGGCGGGTGAGGAGGGCTCAGCTTTTTTTCCCCATTTTTGGGCAGTTGATGAATCACCTGCTGTAACGAGAAGGAAATGTGAAACAGGAGCATGTATAAGGGAAGAGTTTGATGTGGCTGGAATGTTGGAAAATAAAGGAAGGAAAGGCTGGGAAACAAGGGCAGGCCCAGGTTACGAAGGGCCTGGGAACACCAGATTAGGAAAGTTCTAGAACAATATTTCTCAAGGTATGTCCACAGGATGTTCATAGTTGTCACATAACAAAGGGATTCCCATTGGACCCTGTTGTCAACTACGTTTGAGAAACATTAAATTAAAAACAAACAGCTTTCTACACCACAGAAGTTTTCAGAGCGTTTAAAATGTACACTGCACATATTCAGAGCTAACGCACACTGTGCATCCCCAAGAAGGACCTGTCGTTTGCAAAAGTCACAAACTTGGTGATCACAGCAATATTTTTCTTGGAGCACCTCATGAGATGAGCATCGTACAGGGGCTTTATGGAAGTAGTGGCCATCTAGTGGCTTGATACCCACGGGGTACACATTCATCATTAGCAGCTAATTGACCCAAGGACTGATCTAGGAACCTGTGCTTTTGTTGCAGGGATAGGGATAAAATTAATTATTTGCCCTGAAGAAAGCATCAAACAAGAGGGTTTCCCTGTCCCTCCTCCCAAGCCTTCCGCATCCCTCCCCCCCATTTTATCATAATAAGGACCTGCCTGCAGCTGCAGACCTTCTATCCCTTCTTCAGCCAGGCCCAGTTGAGCTGCTCTCATTCCAGAGCTGGTTCCCACCCTGATAAAACCTTGCCTTCCTTTCAGGTCTCTAATGGTGCCCTTTTCAATCTCCCATCTGTCATCCTGGGTCCCAGACATGCTGCCCGATGCCCCCTGACCCCTCCCCAGCCTGCCTGGGCTCCTTCTTTGCCACTGCTCTGACCTCCACATGCTTTGGGTCCTTCTGGTCCTCCTGGTAAACCTCACAATGTCCCGTCTCAAGCCACTCACGACCCTGATGTGACTGGGGCTCAGCTCCTGCCACTTGTTCAGAAACAAAGGCACCTGTGTACAATCGTCTGAGGAGCTAGGCTCATACATGCCTGATAAACAGCCTTCTGCCACCTTTCCCGGTTGGGGTGGCTTCCAGGTGAGATTCCATAAATCTGCTTGGAACGGATGAGCAAGTAGCTTCTATATTTAACATCATTTAATTATCCTCTGTGGAAGGGAAAAGTCTTAGTGAAGACATGTTTCGAGCTGCATTTCCAAGGAGCTTCGGTCGATTGGGCAAAACTGGGTGGGATCACACGACGGTCTAGGAGTGAAATCTCCAAGCTTTACAGGTCTGTTGGGTTGTTCAACAAGAAGCTGACTGTGGTGAGATTAAATGAGGCTGAGTGAGTGGGCAAAACTTTGGCAGATAAACTCTGATGGGAAATAAGAGTGACAGGGAGAGAACATGCAAACTATAGGATGAGGTGCTGCCACTATGAACCAATTGTTGTGACCCAGGAAACGGACTTGGGATTCATTGCGGAGTGTGCAGCAAACACTCTGGCCCCAAATGGCCAACCAATTTTTGGAAACTGTTAGGAAAAATAAGGGTGATGGGCAAAGAAGACATTACCTTACTTTTGTTTCAAACAGTCTGGAATGTGTAGTCCTGGTTGATACATTTCAGGAAAGAATGAATGACATTCACAACGCATTTCAAGTGGTCAAGGGGCTGGAGGGGCTTCTGTATGAGGCCAGGGAGGAGGCTGGAGGTTGACGAGGGGTATATGCCACAGTTTAGGAAATTATGAAAGGTGCAGACAATCTGAGCATAGACCAAACCCCAGCTTATTAGAACTAAAAGGTATCCTGAGATTTTCTCTAGATTTTATACAAGTAAAAAATGGTTAGTAAATGTATAGAAGTCATTACCCCCCAAGAGGTAGCATAGGCTAAAAATAAAAATAGCTTCAAAAATTACTTACATAACATTGTGAGGGCTGGCACCGTCATGTCATACTGAGGGAAATCTGATTGTTGTAGGGAGATGACAGGGACGGCAGTTCTTCCCGGCACACAGTTCTCCCCTTAGCCTCACTCTATCAGGGGAGAAGATTTAGGGTTGGGCCACATGTGACAATCTTGCTTTAAAAAATAAGGAAAGATCGCCTATATGAGTGTGTATGTTGTCAATTATCAGGGGCCCACCTTACATTAGCGACCAGGCTGGGCACTTTTATATACCTTGTCTTTGATCCTTACAATAATACAAGATATAATAATTATCTCATTTCACAGATAAGAAAGCAAAGCTTAGATAAGTGACCGGCTCAAGGTCACATGCAGCCAGTAAGTACGGGAGCTGGTGCTTGCAGCCCGCACATACTCTGGATCAATGCAGGACTGCCCATTCATTATGTTCTTCTGTCCCGTGTGCCTAAATTTCCTTCAACACCACCAGCCAAAACTCCAAAAATGGTACTTTTGTCCTTTGCTCAGTGCTGATTAAACTGACCTTAGTCATTGGAGGACCAGCACATTTGTTCATACTCCTCAAAAATCCAAAGTACCCAGCAGGAGAGAAGGGACAAACAGGGTTCCTGGTGCTGAGACAAGAAGAGAAGTGAGAGAAACTAATAATCGAGGGCTTAACGGGGGTCAGCCATTTCACGTGTTCTGTCGTGTATTGTAATTCTCATAACACCCATTTTAGAGTTAAGAAGACTGAGTCTCAGACATTATGTAACATACCTCTAAGAACCCATAGTACATAGCAATAGACCCAAAATATAAGGCGAAAGCCATCTCCCTGGAAGCAGGGAAGACTATTCCAACTCTGCTCTCCTTTCTTATTTTCTAGGTGACATTGTAGGTTACTTCTATTGTCACAAACTCCAGAGGGCCCTCTGCCCAGTACTCTTGCTAAATTGATAGCTGGTAGAGGCTGAGGAGTTCCTTGCTGTACGGAAATTTGGGTTGGAATTATATCTGTTGAATGGATTTTGATTTGTCCTGCCCTTCATCTTGTCAAGATTTTTTCATAGTCAGCTATAGTGCTAATATTTTAACGAGACAGATAGACACTCTGATTCCTATAACTCAGGGCTTCTCAACCTTGGCCTATGGACACTGTGGGCAGGGTACTTCTTTGTTGGTAGGGGCTGTCCTTTACATTGTAGGGTGTTTAGCAACATCCCTGGTCTCTACCCACTAGACATCAGTAACATCCCCCACCTCCACCAGTTGTGACAAAAATGTCTGCTGACCTTGCCAAATGTCACCTGGCAGGGGGGTGGGGTTGGGGGAAAAGAAATCACCTCTGGTTGAAAACCACTGCTGTAACTCAAGGGGGGCTACATGGTCTCCTTGCCTAAAACTCAACAAGCTAACTCCCCCCAACCCTGCCCAGGAATGTGAGGCAGGAGAGGTGATCAGGTGACACCTGTGGGTGGAGTCTGGACCTTCTGGTTTGGGGGAGAGAACGGAGCACACAGATTGCTGGCCCTGTACTTACTTGATGCCCCCACGAGACGTTAAAAATGTAGAGCTTTCAACGTGCAGATGGCTCGAGCTGCTTAATTGCCAGCCGAAAGCATGCTAACATTTTCCTTCCTCTCCCTGCCTGCAACAGCCCGCTAGGAGCAGTGGCGGCATTAACAACAGGGAGCAGTTGCCCTTTCCCGCATCCTTATCACACACTAATTATTTTATTCTGAAGAGACAAAGTAGAGAGAATGTAACATATGATTCTGTCGACAAATGCTTTTTTTAAAAAAAAAAAAAGCTGTCTGCTTTTCCTAGTGACTAGAGCATAGGAGCTGGTTGCTAAGCAACTGGGAAACTGCAGACTCTTGTACTGGCCATGCTGGTTTCGGAAATGAGCCATAAAAGGAATTCCCCAGTGAGAAGGGATCCCATACCATTGCCTGGTTGCCATGGACACCATACATAAGTGATGGATCCTGGGTTACAGGCCCTGCTTAAGAAAAATATGTTGCCTCCACTTAAGGCTTGAATGGTATGAGAAAGGTGTGGAAGGCTTCTTCCCCTACATTATCCTCGCGGGCATGTCCCGGCCCCTTCCCCAAGGGCTCCCCCTGAACGAAAGGTCTGAGTCTAAGTGGCTGAGACATTCCATCCAATTTCAGCTCTGCTTCTATTTAATATGTTCCAGTCTTTGCTGGAGTTGGAAAGGAGTCTGCAATCTGGAAAGCAAATTTTTAAGCAAGAAAAGATGCTTCGGGTGGCAGACAGGCTGTCTATCTGTCTGTCATCCACCCCTGTTCGGGGGCCACCCAGAGCCAAGATCAGGCACAAGGGCAACTCTCTATGTTCACACGTTCTATTGGGATTTTGCAAAGCAAGAGATTAGCGGAGAAAAAGACAATAGCCGTGACTCCAAAATGAAATTGGCATGTCGTGCAGAACAAGGCACACAATAGGCCACTGCAATTCTGTCAGAAATTAGAAACAGACTTCAGATAATAGGAGTGAAAAATGTGAGGCAGAGACAAAGATGTGGAGCTCAAAATACAAAGCGGTGCAGGTTTCACGGGGCTTCCTCCGGGAAACAGCAGAAGAGACACGCCTTGCTGTAACATCGCCAAAGACGTCCTCGTGGACGGGACACTTGGGACAGTAGACGCTGACCCCCAAGTGTCACTAGGAGACTGAGGCCCAAAGAGCAGCAGTGATTTGCTTGAGGCCACAGAAGACAAACAGTTCTGAATGGCAGTCTGTAAGGACAACTCTGCATTTCTAATATTTTTGCATAACACGTTGCCCGCAAACTTAGCAGCTTAAAACAACAAACATTTATTATCTTAGAGTTTCTGTCAGTTGGGAGCATCTTAGCTGGGTGCCTCCAACTTGGGGTGTCTTAGGAGGCTTCAATTGGGATGTCGAAGGCGCTGCAGCATCTCAAGTCTTCCCTGGGGGAGGATCTGCTGCCGGGCTTGTGCCCGTGGGTGAGCCTCTGGGTCCTCCCTGACTGTGACCTGGAAACTTCCATTCCTTGCTCTGTTCTGTCAGTCGGGCAGTTACAGCGTGGCAGGTGGCTTCTGTCATCACCGAAAAGCACCCAAGACAGAAGCCATAGTCTTTTTCAATCTAAGCTCACAAGTGGCACCCCATCATTTTTGTTACATATTTGTTTTGTGAGAATCAAGTCACCAGGTACAGCCCACACTGAAGGGGAGTGGATTCCATGAGGGCCTGAATGCCAGGAGGTGGGACCGTTGGTGGCCATCTTGGAGGCTGCCTACTGCGATAGCCAAGTACGCTTCCCAGAGAAAGACCCTGCAGGCAGAGATGAGGGTGGGCAGGGAAGACGGGAGACGGGAGAGTATGGGGCCGAGGAAGGGGCAGCTAGGGAAAGCTGCAGGAAGAAGCGAGGAGAGGAAAGATAAATGTGAGGAGAAGTAAACAGTAGCAGAGAAGAAAGAGAGCCTGGTCGAGCGGGGACAGAGACACGGTGGGGAGAGGGAACCGGGTCATTGGGATGAAGGGCATACATGGTAAGAAAATAGAGAAAATAGGAAGGGGGATGGGGAGTGGACAGGAAGTGTAAGAAGGAATAAAGACCAGCAAAAGAGGAGCGGGAAGAGGGGGCGTGGGAACGGAAGGGGAAGAGGGCCGGAAGCAAGGGGCAAGGGAACAGAGGGAGAAAACCGTTCGTGGGAGGCGAGTTGCGGGGAAGAGTGGTGACAGGAAAACGCTACGGGAGAGATGGAGAAGTGGGAGCTATTTTCAGGCTGGGGCTGAAGGTAGCAACTGGGGAAAATAACAATGACAGGAAGAAGAAGGATTTATTGCGTGCTAAGAATTTCACGTGTTACCTCATTTAGTCTTCGTCGCCAGCCAACACTGTAGATGCTGTTATTTATAGTATTTCAGAGATGAAGAAATTGAATTTTAAAAGGATTCTGTACCTGCCCAAGGCTCTACAGCCAGAAAGTGGCTGCAGGTTCCTGGAAGCAGGGCTGGGCATCTTCTTGCTGGCAAACCAGCCCCAACCCTCAAAGTCATTGTGGCCAAGGTAGCAAAGGGCTGCGGGGTGGGGATTTTATTCCCTTATCCCAACTGGACATGCATGTCAGCTCCTGTCTCTTCTGCCTCCCCGTGGACCCCCCCAAGTCCCAGCACAGAAGGGTGGTTTCCTTGCCAGTGGCTCTAGGCTCATCAGAACGTGAGGTTCAAGGTGAGTGCCTTGGTTTATCACATGGGTCCATATATTAAAATAAAGCCCTTCTGCTATACCATGTGGTTATATCTCCATATCTACATTGCTGAGAGCCATAAGGGCACGTGTCTTATTCTTCAAACCCCCCACTGTACCTTGCACTGCCTTAAGCAAGTATTCAAAAAACTTCGTGGAACCAAACATTTGCCTTTACTGAATCCAGTGGGAAATTCTGCTGCAGTGTAGTGGGAAAAGACAGGTGCTCTCCCCTAGGCCAGCTCTTCACTAGTTTGTTTAACTCTGGGCAAATTACTTAACCACACTAGAATGCAGTGTCCGTATCAGTGAAACAGGTTGGCTTGATGATCTTTAAAGTTTTCTGGCTCTGAAATGTCACAAATTATATATCGAGGACAAGAACTAGGAGTGAAAGTAGAAATGGTCAGTGGATTTGATATGGACGCAGGCTGCCACTTGGGGACCTGACACAGAACTCTTCTGGACTCCATTTTGCCAAGATGCCTATTTATCCATATGCATCTCAAGGGAAGTTCAGCTCAATTCTTTTGAGACTTCATGAGTTTGATTTTCTTTATCACTAAGATCCCTCTCTGATGCTATGTTAGGAACCTAGAGAGATTTAGCAACCCTCAAAAAATAGGAGACCAACTAGGGCATGATTTGTTCAGCTGCCAGAGTGCCATTAGGGACAGAGAGAGCAGCAGGACTCAGCGGGGACAAGAAGATCCAGGACTTCCAAGAGAGGTCAATGGAATTAAGGTGCCTGGATTTAATTGCACTTTTCAGTTGTCCCTATGGTTTGGAGCTGCTACCTAGGATAAAAGACACACCTCAGAGCTGTACCACCTGAGGGCAAGGGAGCTGGGGTACTTATATACCAACTCCCTCAGCCATTGGCAGAGGGCTGCTTTTGAGGTTGGGGGCAGGTGTTAATTTCACAGCACTTCTGCCTTCTACCTGGGCAGTGGCTACCGAAACCCAAGAAAGCTCTCAGGCAAAGACATGTAAGCGCTGGTAGCTGGCAGCTGAGCCAATGAGCGTGTGCTGAAGCGTAAGGACTGCAAGGCTGTGGGCAGGACATCTGCTACACTCAGCTTCTTGGAACACGTGTGAGGAAGTAGACTCCCTGTTGCTCCCGAGAGGCACCGACAGCTTTTATTGGGAAGCGTCTTCTATGTGCATTTCCTGCAAACCAAAAAAAGTTTTTAGAGACTTATCATTATGGAAGTGAAGTATTTTCTATCAAAAATGGAGATGTCACATCTGTTTGGCCCCTGCCTATTTGGGCAAGTTACAGATGGTCTCCCTGCCACACGTGTGGTCCACAGTGAGCCCAGGGGATACGTGGACACTTTCAAAAAGCATCTAAGGGACAAGCCTGTGCTAAGCGTGGAAACCCACTGCTGGTAGATTAAAGACCATCTTGAGACTAAAGGACTTCCATGTCCTCCATCCACGGAAAATGACCTACGGGAGCTTATTGAAAGGCTCGATCATCATCTATTTGTTGTGGCCCCTGACTCCATTTCCTATTATTTATACATAAAGAAAATATTTTAAGGGAAAATACTTTACTTTCCTAATAATAAGGCTGGGAAAACCTTTTTGGTTTGCAGAAAATGCGTGTAGAAGACGCTTCCTAATAAAAGCTGTCGGTGCCTCTCGGGAGCAACGGGGAGTCTGCTTCCTCACACGTGTTCCGAGAAGCTGAGTGTAGCAGATGTCCTGCCCACAGCCTCGCAGTCCTTACGTTTCAGCACACACTCACTGGCTCAGCTGCCAGCTACCAGCACTTACATGTCTTTGCCTGAGAGCTTTCTTGGGTTTCGGTAGCTCCTGCTCATGTAGAGGTAGAAGTTCTGGGAAAGGAACACCCGCCCCCACCCCTGAAGCAGCCCTAGACCAATGTCCGAGGGAGCTTGCCCTCAGGTGGTGTGACTCTGGGGTGCGTCTTCCACACTGTCTTCCGGAGACCCCAGCAGGATTCAGCCCCGGTTGCCCACAGTAGTAACCTACTCGATGACGTATCTTTATTGGATTATTTCCCTTCCCTGCATCACTTCCCCACAGCCCTCCTTGTGTTTCCTGACATTACCTCCCAATCAACTATTTTCACTTAAACCCTTATCTCCAGGTCTGTTTCAGGGAAACCCAAACTTCTACTAGGGCAATAGGAAGGAACAGAGAAAATGACTGTTATTTAAAAGAAGGATTTCTGTCAGCAGTGTGTTCTGTTCCCATGGTGCATTTAAGGGTTTATTTATAGCTCATTACCTTCCTTTACAAAAATGCTATGGGATAGATTAGGTAAAAAAATGCTGCCAACTAAATACCAGTCAGAACCAACGATAAAACATCTCTGAAATGCTCATGAAGCTTACTGAGAATGGTGACTTGATTCACACAAATTCTATTAACTGGTGACTTACCTCTGTTGTGAGCAACACAGCACACCCGTAGAGATAAACAATTGTAGCAACCCTTGAGACTCATGTCAATGTAGTCACCTGGAAATAACACACTGAGTGGGGACAAGGGTTTTTTCAGGGCAGATGATGCTATAGCTTGGCGGCGCCCACACTGGATCACCTGGTTTGCCTCCAGAAGCATCTGGAGTAGTCCCAAGGCTGCCCAAGTGCAGAGAAATGGGGGCTGGGAAGCAGGGACACCACGACTTGAAGGGCAACTGAAGAGGAAGTAGCTTATAGCATGTGGGCTCAATTTCTCCCCAAAGGCTCATAATATTAATATAACTGTCAAAAATGGCACTACGAACCCAAATTATAAGATAATTGTGTTCAGTCCCAAATTCAACACAATAAAGGTTATTTGCTCTCATGCCCTAGCAACCATCTCGTAGAAGGGAGACAAATACCGTACAAAAATAAATGTAAACTCACAAAGCAGTAATAAAACCAGCACACAACTATTCATTTCAAGTCTATTTTGAAAAGCCTTTGGTAATACCAATAATTCCCCGTAAAACTTCTATTCTCTTGCCCCAATTCCCTTCTGAAGATAGAAAAAGGTTTTGCTGTTCTACAGCCATTCCTTTTAGGAAGATAAAGTCCATTTTATTTCCCAATTTTAAACATTTGTCATTCTTTAAAAAAAAAAAAAAGTAAGAAAGAAAGAAATCCCTGATCACCCATATCCAGCTAAGCCTGCCATCTAGGTAGGGGCTTAGAGGCAACATTACTGTGAAGCCTCCTTATTTTGCACCACAAAATTCATTTAATGGACTTAACAAGGTGCTCAAATGTAGCCCAAGAGCCTTGTCCAAAAGATGCTGAAACATTCCCCTAAAAAGTGGAAAATTCAACCGACAGTCCATTTCCAAATATTCTGGTGCATCAAAGCATGCAGGCTGTGTGTTAGCCCTTTGATGTCCCAGCTGAGCTGTTCCTCTGGGTGCAGCTGGCGGGCCCACCTACAACAGAGACAAGGAGGAGGGGCTTGGGACACCTTTGGTTGCAAGAACAGAAGTCTGCTTAGACAAGCTCAGGTAAAACAAGGGTGATTGTAAGACCCTCTCTGGACTCCAAGGCAAAGCGGAGCGATCAGGCCTCAGGAAGAGTGGGAACCAGCAGCCGTTGCTGCGGAGGAATGACGTGCTAGAGAAAGGGGAGGCAGAGCCGTGTGCAGGACAGAAACACCTAGAAGGGAGTGGGAGTGTGGGCAATGATTAGTCTCTTTAATATAAGAAGACAAAAGGGAAAACAGAGAAAAGGAATAGAAGGTGGGGAACGAAGTGAGATAATAGGCACCAAAGAGAAACGAAGAGAGGCACAGGCTGTGGAGTGACCGACAATCAGTCACCAATGATGGCTCGGGCCAGCAGCCAGCAAGTCACCAGCGCCAGAGATTGGCTGTCCCTGTTGTGGAACCAGCCTTGTAATACCCAGAGTTTGCAAATACCAGGCCCTTCTAATTTACCTGAATGGGTCATTCTGATTTACATAGAGATGTGGACTATTTTTAAAGAGATAAAGTTGTATTAATTGAAAGGATGTGCATGATCTCTATAAAGATCTTGATGAAAAAGTCTGGATAGTTTTTATACTTAAGTTTTAGAGATTTAATAACATGGCTTATATATGTATGCTAGAAATAATCCATAATTGTGTTTTGGGTACTTTGATGGGGACTTCAGTTTGCTTCGTCAGGTTGATTTTTATGTACATCATAGCCATTCTTTGTCCTAAGATATGTGCCCTGAATGTCAATAAATCAGTTCTTAAATTCACTTCAATTTTTATCAGAAACATTTCCTCAATACCCGTGATGTTAAAGGCACCGTGCTAAGAACTGACAAGGATACAGAGTGGAATGAGACATGGCCCTGTCTTTATGCAGCTTGTGATTTGAAAGTAGAGAGGGTGGGTGGAAGGGAAGTCGGACATGAGCAGACACAGACATCAGCAACTATAAGGCAATAACACTATTATCTATGTCAGTGTAAGCTGTTCTTTGAACCTCTTCCAGCTCCCTGATTGGAGCCTTTGACCACACCCTTTTTTTCTACTTCCCCCAAGTCTCTTTCTATCTAAATCCTACGACTCTTTCATCCCACCCATTCTATAACCTTACAGTCTCATCGGATCCTCTTATAAGCGTGTGATCTCTTTGGAACTTCTTTCATCTTTGCTCATTCCAGTATGATGGAAGTTATTCCTAGAGGCTAAGTGGTACCTTTACAGCACCCTGAGTCCACTGCCCAGTGGGAATTGCTCAGGGAGATCATGAACTGTGAGCATCTGCCTGACTTGCTGGGCACCTGGGTCCCTTTGCTGCTCAGATGCTTACTCACTGTGCTCTCATGTGTGGTTTCATTCAGGACTTTACATTTCAGTCTCCTCCCTTAAGAGTTCTCTATGCTTTGATCAGGCTGGAATGTGCACGTGTGTGTGTGCGCGTGTGTGCGTATGTGCGTGTGTGTGTGTGTGTGTGTGTGTGTGTGTGTGTGTGTACCAGAGGGGAAAAGATAACTCTGATGGGCTTACTAACCCTCATTCCCTCTCTTGTCTTCCTGTCCACAGCTGCCTCTCAAAATCCAGGTGGGAGACTGCTACACACCACACAGGTGTTGCCAGGATCACGTGCCTCTAGCACTTTCTCCCTCAGCCCTGTCCTGGGAGAGAGGCTGAGTCTGGTGGCTGTGAAGACACTCCATGGTTTGCCTTACAACAAGGTATGTCATCCTGGAAACGCTGTCCCTGGCGGTGGATTTGGGTAAGGCAGCTCCTGCCTCCATTCCCTCTGCCCTGGTTCCGATGTGGTAGGGGTCAAATGCCCAGCATTTTCCAGTCTGCCATTCTGTCAGTGTCAATCTTGCCTAACCCAGGGGTCCTCACCGGCACCTCTGGCCTGTAGCCCAGGTGCCGTGGGGGGAGTGGTAAACTCTTACTGCTTGCAGACTACAGGCCCTGGCCAAAAGCATCTGATTCTTATCAGAGGCGGAAGGACAGGTTTTACCGGAGTCCTTATCCCCCAACCTGAAAAACGAGTTCATCTACTCCTTTACTCCACACACTGGGGTTCCATCCTCTTCTTGAGAAAAGGTCAAGTGCCCCACCTCCATAATGACTCTAGAGATGCCCTGAGGTCCCAGTGTGGATGCTGGTCGCTAGAGGTAGGCTGAAGGGTCTCCTGGGACTTGGGACTCTCAGTGCTAAAACCAGGAAAGGCCCAAGCAAACTGGGCTGAGTTGATCATCCTAACTAGAACTGACCCTTGACCTCTTAGACCAGCTGCTCACCATCCATGGGACCTAGAGCTTAGCAAAAATCCGTAAGAGAACAAAGATCTAGCTGGATCTGGAAAACCAGAGGCCATAGCTGCGTTGCCTCATTCAGAACTTGTGCCGTGTTCAGAACACTGTGCGTACATAGGATGGTCTTTGACTCCCTAGACTTGGATGGGGAAAGAGTGAGGAGGAACAGGGCCTTTCATTGTCACCACATGCCTGGACTGTATTCTACATCTTGTCAAAATAGGATGTTGATAGTTATTTGTAGATTCTAAAATATATGACTGGTACAGAATTGGGCCAGGGACCCGGAACAACTTTCCTCTATTATCTACCTTTTCCCACAAGGTCAATGGGGGACTCTATACTCACTGAGGACAAAGAGAGGCAAAGGGACACTGATTCTAGCTGGTGCTTTGCTCCCAAACCCTATTATCAAACTCAAAGGGAACTGGCCTGGGTCAGTAAAAGGACTCCCTCTGACTGAATCAGAACCAAACTCAAATCCAAACCTCACGGCAAACCACTCCGGCGGGAGGAAAAGCCAAGCCGAGGAAAGACAGCAGGGACTGAGCAAGAGTGTATTTGTCCCTATGTCCAGAGCCAGGCTGGTCCTAGGAAGGGCATTAGGCGTGGTGACTGGGCCTGATACCACAGACCCCTCCCCAGCCCTCAATCTCCTGGAAGCACTGGCATCCAAAAGGGGCGGTGGCCGCATCTCTAGGCCATACTTTATTTTTCTGGAATCCTTAATGGTGCAGTATCCAAATCATGCATGTGCTCTGGGACCTTTAACTATTTTAAAAGCTCTATGCAGTGTGGTCCAATAATACCCCCTGATTTGGACCAATCCATTGAGATTTTGACTCATTTGGCCTCATTTTAGGGGATATGAGTTTCTCTTTTCTTGGAAGCCATGACTGTGGTGGTCGAAAGACCTGAGCTTTGGTCTCTTTAAGGATCTCTGGGATCGACTCAGGGCAAAGCATTTAATTTCTTCTTTCCTTACCTGTAACATTGATTGAACTAACCTTTTGGGATTAAGGTTTCTTTTAGTTTTGTGATTCATCTCTTTCTTTCTCTCTCTCTCTTACACACCCATCCACCCATACAGCCCACCTCCCCACAACTTATTCCACTGGATTTCTGGTTATGAACCAGAAAGCCAAGCCATACTGGAGCTTGAGGCAAAAGTAAAAATTAGTAATACTGGTCCTCTTTTTATTTAAAGTATGACATTTTGTTCATTATGAATTTTTTATATTAATTCAGATTTTTAAAATATTGCATTAAAATGTTAATCTTAGTTAATCTCTAAACATGGAAAAAGACCCATGGAGGCCCTGGATATGCTGGCTGCTATCTTGTAAACACAAGAGGGAATAAACCATATGATATAAGTTAACTGTGAAAGATAGTGTGGAAAGACAGAAGACAACAAGATCCTTGTTGACACTAAATTACTGAGGAAACCACCCTATCTCTGGCCACTGTGTGGCCTGCAAAGTGTAAAATATTTACTAGCTGGCACTTTACAGAAAAAGTCTGCTAACCCCTCATACCAAACAATTCTGAGTCAAATTTTCTGTTACTTGCAACCATAAACATCCTAAGTAAGAAACTCTCTTACACTCTGGCAGTACCAGAAACTGCTTAATGACATTCAAAGAGGAAATGCATTGTTAGGCCTCCATCAATTTATTCATGCTACTTCCTCTGCCTAAAATGCAACTCCCTCTACCGGTCTACACAGTCGTCCCTGGGTATCCTGGGGGAATTGGTTCCAAGACCTCCCCCTGGATATCAAAATCTGAGGATACTCAAGTCCCTTTCATAACATGGCAGAGCATTTGCGTGTAACCTATGAACATCCTCTCGTGTACTTTAAATCATCCCTAGGTTACTTATAACACCTAATGCAATGTGAATGCTACATAAATAGTTGCTATACTGTATTATTTTAAAATGTGTATTATTTTTCCTGAATATTTTAGATCCCCAAATACTGAATTTTTGGTGCCCCTTAAATTGTGTGTCCAAGGCAAGTGGCCTCACCCTAGTTCCAGCTCTGTTAACCCTTCTCTACACCTAGGTGAGTCGCTTGATGAGGAAACAAGGGAATGGCACAGACAGGCAGAAAGAAGAGACTAAATGCTACCTACTTTACAAAGTTACCCAGGGCCTGCCATAATGGGTATTTTATTAACAGTAACCCACCTGTAATTTCTAGTTGTTTCTGTTGTGTTTGTTTTGTTTCCTCCAGACTAAAAACTCTTTGGGTATGGGAACCCTCATGTTTGGGGTTTTTGTTTCTTTTTTCTATCCCACTCTCCACACACCAAGTGCACAGCACACAGTTGGGCATAGAATTATTAGGATGAATCTGAATTCTTGATCTCACACCAACCTTTCTCTTCACCTTCCAGAAGATAGCTATTTATCATTTAAAACTGTGGTCCCCTACGCCTGGGCTGCAGACTGGTACCAGTCCATGGCCTGTTAGGAACCGGCAAGCAAGTGAAACTTCATCTGTATTTACAGCTGCTCCCCATCGCTCGCATCACCGCCTGAGCTCCACCTCTTGTCACGCTCCCCATCGCTCGCATCACCGCCTGAGCTCCACCTCTTGTCAGATCAGCGGCGGCATTAGATTCTGCATTAATTATGGTGAGTTGCATAATTATTTCATTATATATTACAATGTAATAATAATAGAAATAAATTGCACAATAAATGTAATGCACTAGAATCATCCCCAAACCATCTCTCCCCACCACCCGGTCAATTTTTCATGGAAAAATTGTCTTCTGTGAAACCGGTTCCTGGTGCCAAAAAGGTTGGGGACTGCTGAGTTAAAACATTGTATTTTAAAGTTCAGACAATAAAAATGCAAACAGCTGGAAAACTAGAAAAGTAAAAACAATTATTGTGGCACCATGTTACCAGATAGTGAAAAAGAAATTTGAGTTTTATTCCTTGATTTTTTTCCTCTCAAAGTCAAGAGGAACAGGAGGTAAGATTTAGAGAGACAAGCCTCATGGCACCAAGAGGATTCCAGAACCTCCTCACCCTGAGGGGGGTCACTCGCTGGACCCACCCATTCTTTGACCTAACAAATCAAAGCCTGCCAGGGACTCGCTGCCTTGCATCACGATGTGCAGGACACCTTCAAACTGTGCTAACCCAGGCTTGGGATGAGGGGCAAAGGAAGAAGGATTGAAACATTATGCATGATAAGTCCGTCTTAGAGAATATTACAAAGGGATTTTATTGCTTTTAATTGAGTGCATTAATAAAGACTGATAGCTATAAAATGGATTCATGCCGAAGCCCTCCCTGGCAAGCTTTTATTAAGTGAATAAGCAAGACTGGACAGGATTCTCTTCTTGTTTGGCCGCTAACTGGTTGTGTGCCCTTGGACACATCACTTACCCCCCCTGTGCTTCACTTTCTTCATCTGTGAAGCAGGGTGTTGGACTAGATGGCCACCACGATCCCTTTGACCTCTGATGTCACATAGGAAGGGCTCGGTGAAAGGGGCTGGGGGAGAGTTTGTTAAATATTCCCTCCTGCTGTCTCTCTGCCCTATTGGGCTTTTTTCATAGAGAGTGTCAAATTCTTAATTAGTAGGTTTCAAAACGTGAAGCACACAAAGCTTTACTGTACATTTAGGAAGAATGAAGTTTTGCCTTTTAAAGCAGAGAAATAGAGCTTGCTTAGGATTCTAACTGAAGCAAGTCCCACCCCCACAAAAACGAAATGGAAGCATGAAAGATTGTGAAAATCTGGGACTCGGTACAAGCAAAGAACAAGTACTGTGTTGGTATTTTAAAAAAGATTTTCATTCCATATGCGACACCTTTGTGCTTCCTTTATGTATTTCTGCCTTTCTTTTTCAGCTCTACAATGAGCTATCTTAAGATTCTGTTTTCCTGCTATACAGTAATAGTGTTCAGATAGGCAATTTAATTGTCATCATACTTTTTCTTCGTCTTTCAAGACCTTTTGTTATGGTGAAATAATTTTAGGCACACCACGCACACATCCACTAAATGCTTTCCTTATTTCACTAATGAACTACTGTGGGTGGTAAAACTTAATTTTATTCCACCCATGATACTCACATATCTGTCAAATTTTTATAGTCGAGAAATGAAGGCTACAAATAAGTCAAATGAGAGTCTCCCCTTAAAACATTGTCTGTTGTTTCACTTATTCCAAGATGTATCAGAAAAAAAGTCTATAAAAATAGTTCACAAAATGAAAATGGTTCAACAGGTCCATTCCTAGGGTTGATATTGCAAAAGTTTTTACAGGGTGGATATGCATAGGAATTGAAAGGCCCCTGTGTTAATGGATTTGAAGAGAATTTTCTGAGTGGGTGTGTTTAAGTTCATCCCGATGGGCAGATCAGGTATTAGCATGTTTGTTTAAAGCACAGGACTGACGATACCAAGGTTCTGACTGAATCACTGGACAACTCAGCCATTGTTGCTCCGTGCTATAGCCAGGCTACAGCCCTAACACCTCTCTGCCGTATTACACAGCCCTGTGGGAGGTCACAAAAGACGAGGGTAAGAGGATGTGCGTGGAGTCAGGTGAATCCTCCCTAGAGCATGGAAAGGGATTCCAAGCACAGGCTGTACCGAGGGCAAGGGAAGCCACTTTGACATGTGATGGCAGCACATTATAATAATGCTAGGTCGGACCCACTGATTCTGCTCGGAAGGTACAAAACACAAATCATTCCCATCACATGTGGGAGTACGGAGGAGGATGTGCCCTCCGAGAACAAGGGCAAAAGCCACAGCTCAGAAGACAGAGTTCTCTTTAGGGAGACAGACCAAGTGCCACAAGGCAAGGAAGGTCAGTGTCCCGTCTCCGAGGATAAGTATCTCCAGAATTACTGAGGACCTTGATAAATATGCACTTGGGATTGACTATTAAATGCTTCCTTATTTATATTCAGTCCCTTCCAGAGCCAACTCTGATTTACTTAAATTTATGTCAGTGCCTTAGGTAGAAGAGGCAGTATGATGATTTTTCTTCAGTGAGATTTCATTCCAATTTCTGCCTCTAAATATGTGCCAGCTGCTCCGAAGGGTTCCATGAGCCCAGTGCTCAAACCCTCTACTCTTTTTTCCTTCATCTCTTGTTCTTGACTCCTTTTCATTTCTCTTCTCCTTTCTTTCTAAACCCTAAAAGGTAGACAGTTGAGAGGACACCATCAATGACAGTAAAAATGATTCAGTCTAAAAGAAGACAGACCAAAAAAAAAATCTCCAGATTCACATTTTATGGCCCTGAAGTAATTACTGAGGAGAGTCTGATGGAGTTCACACTGATGCTGAGGTCAGGGCCTAACAACATAACCCGCAAAATCAGTGACCATTTTAAAAAATAAATGAGTAAAAGGGGAATGATAAGGCAATGTCTTATTTTTTCAGTCTATAAAAATAACTATTTTGGCCAGGCGCGGTGGCTCGTGCCTGTAATCCTAGCACTCTGGGAGGCTGAGGCGGGTGGATCATTTGAGCTCAGGAGTTTGAGAACAGCCTGAGCAAGAGCGAGACCCCGTCTCTACTAAAACATAGAAAGAAATTAGCTGGACAACTAAAAATATATATAGAAAAAACTAGCCGGGCATGGTGGCGCATGCCTGTAGTCCCAGCTACTCGGGAGGCTGAGGCAGGAGGATCTCTAGAGCCCAGGAGTTTGAGGTTGCTGTGAGCTAGGCTAATGCCACGGCACTCACTCTAGCCTGGGCAACAGAGTGAGACTCTGTCTCAAAATAAATAAATAAATAAAAATAACTATTTCATTGCACTTCCATACACATGCTCACACGTACACACAGCCTGATACCTTTATTTTTTTATATTAAATGGCAGTGAGCCACGAAAGACTACAGAGAATTATAAGCAGAGTCTGCCTCAAAAAAAAAAACAAGTTTCCCTCAAGTGACAGTAAATTGAATAAATGCTATTTTTAGACGAACTATATCTAACTAATGTCCAGATGTGATGATATGATTCTACCACACGAAGAGAAAAACAAATCTATCTAAAGCACTGAGCTGTACTTGAAAACATTTTTTTTTCAATTTTTTGGTAATAATGACTTATACTGGAAAGACTTAGGTGCTTGGAACTGACCGTCAGCCTCGGCAGTGGTTCCCTGCAGTACGACATCTGCACTCGTGGCTCCAACACGCAGATGATCCGAGGTTTGCATTCCCGATTTAACTGTTATTAACTCTCTGGGCTTGCAACTTGTTGGCAGTGTATTTCCACATGAGCAAAAGGAATATGGCAAGACGAACAAGAATATCAAGCTATCTGTGCTAAGCTAGCGGGTTGGGGAAGTTCGAGATGGTGGGTGTCACCTTGAGAGGTCATCTGCTTGTCCAGTGATACCACTTCCGCTCCAGGCATCCTTGAAAGTCCTCCGACTCATTCACTCAGCAAATACTGGTTAAGTACCTACAATTTTCCAAGCTCTCTTTTTGGTGCTGCACGTAAAGTGATGTGCAGAACAAACACAGCCCCTGCCCTCATGCTTAAAGTCTGTTGGAATTTCTTTTGGAGTCCAGTTTACAAATTATGATACAAAAGAAATTCGGTTTTATTACTTCAGTGACACAAATAATGGTATGTTTGATCACAGCCTTCACCATGGAGCCTGCCCCTGAATAATGTCTTGCTGTTTGAAAAAAGTCAACCCTGAAATATCGTTCCTAAAGATACTAAAAATAATGTGATACAGGCTCTAAGAGTTACAAACAAATTATTAGGCAATGACATCATCGCTGGAATAAAGGCACGGCCTCTCTGAGTGACTCTGGAGTTGATGCTCCTGCCAGGGAATAAGGACATCCCGCCCAGGGACTGCAGCCAGGTGGCAGGGAACTAGGTGGAACAAGTCCAATCCAAGCCCAGACAGGTGATGAAAGCCCTGGCTGGAGGAGGGAGCAGCGCTCTTACAGGGGAGAGAGACATCAAATGAGAGTAGCTTCAGAAGAGTTAGCCCAGAAGGTTGGAAAATCTAGGCCAAGCTGTGTAAGAGAATCCATCCAAAAACTAAATGGAGAAGAGCAGGAACTAGGCCTGCAATCTGGACACCAAACCCCAGAGGAATACAGATACCCTGGCTACCCCAAAGAACCTGGCCTCTCCGGGGTCAGGGAAGGAAGGGGCCAGGCAGCATGTTTGCACGATGCCAAGTGTCTGGCGCTTCTCCTCTTGATAAGAGTAGCCACAATTACTACTTTAAAATCCTTAAAATTTCGATGATATACTGTCTGGCTGGCCCTTTCTTTGTCCCAAGAAGACCTTGTGCTCCTCAGCACCCTGGGTAACGTTGCTCCCTGGCAGATCCCCTTAAGTTGCCCTCTGGATCTCTGCCCCAACACCTTTCTGTAGACCAGAGCTTTTCAAACCTTGGACTCCACAGAACTCTGGGGGGACCTCATGGTCTCTGGCAGGGCCTGGTAGGTGGGGCCCAGACTCCCCTACCTGGATGCATACATAGCTGTTCTTTTTTTACTTTTTAAAATCGGTTTTCTATACTAGTCTCCATGTAAAATTTTGTTGCATAAAACAAAAAGGTTGGAGGAAGTTCTATTATATTTATTTATTTTTTTCAAAAAAGGCTAGAAATCCCTGTTCTAAACCAAGAGTCCCAATCATTTTAGCCATATGCAGAATGAACAGGCACAGAGAGTAGGGAAGCGAATTCCTTCCATGGCTTGCTAAGCACAGGCATAGACGGGAAACAAGGAAAATTGTGAAATAGGGAAAGGGAAAAAGAAAGAAGGAAAAGAAAAAGATCAGTGGCTGCAGTAGTGATTTGGGGGCGTTTTTCCCCAGAAAATGTGCACATACACACGCGTCTAATACTTTGCAGTCTGAGGGAGTCCACGGACAACAAAGGCCCCAGCTAGCAGCCCAGGTTGGAAGCCATGGGAAGGCATCCATCAGACCGCAGAAACTACCTCAGTTTACCTTGTCAGTGGCATAGGGTGCCTGTTGGGGAGGCAAAAGTCTGTATTCTTAATTTTTCTTTAATGCTGCTCTGATCATTTTACCTCATTCTCCTCATAAGGAAGCCTCATAGTTCACTGTAATGAACTATATCCAAAGTTTTGACCATGGGCTTTCGAATATTTCACTCGGGATTTTCATTAATATGATTAATAGCTTCTGTGGGCAACCCTCCAATCCATATCGTGAGCTCTGTAGTCAGAACAAACAACGTAATTGTCAGTCATAGATGAAGTCTACCACTTGCCACATGGTTTCAGCAGTTGTCATATGAATAATTCCCCTGGAAAGCACAAACAATGAGGCTTTTGCTGGAGACATCCAAAATCATTTGGTCATTTTTCTGTTTCTAACCCTGAGCAAAGGCTTGCTGAGGCTTCTGACACCCCCTTAGGTCCTGATTGTTGTTGACACTGACACTTGTAATAAGCCTTCTGTTTAGAACCTGAAGACCAAGTCATCTACCAAGTCTTATAACTCTGTCACGCTTGGCCATTGCCCAAAATAGTCATTGCCTTTCTGGCCATCTGTCCTCTCATGCACCAACAAAGCAGGGTTTCCTTTTGAATTCCAGCCTCCCAGATCTGGCAGCTTACTAACTCACCAGTCGCAGGTCCCAAAGACACCTTAAACTCAACACGCCTAAAGCTGGGCTCTTCTTTTCCTCTCATTCTAGTCCTCCACGTGTGTATCTACACCCACCACCACACACATGGTTGCTTACAACAAAGATCTCTGAGCTTTTTCCCTCTTTCTTCTTGACCGCCACATCCAAAAGGTGTTAAGGTCTCCATGATTCCACTTCCTTCACAGCTAAGTGCTTTGCTTCAGGTCTTCTTCACCAGCCTTCTGGATTTCCGCAACAAGGTTCTAACTGGCCTTCCGAATTTCACTTTTAATTCTCCACTCTGCCCCTCAATTTTCTGCCAGCGACCTTTCCAAATTACAGATCTGACCTTGTAAACACTTCTACTTGAAATCCTTCCGTAGATGCCCTTTGCCTTCAGAATATAACCAAACTTCTGAGCATGGAATTCAATGCTCTTTGTAAGCTGACCTTGTGTCTCTCTCCACTTGCCCGAGGCCAACGCGCAAAGCTGGGCCCAGAAACCATGTGCTATTCCTCTGAATGATGGCCGTCCTCTCTCAGCCACTCTCTTTCCCTCGTTACCACCTCCTCATCCTTCAGAACATATCGAATGTTTACTCCCGCACTGCTTTTACGCTCTACACATACATTAGCATTTCTAATCCTCCCAGCAATCCTGTGGGACTTGCAGAAGGTCCTAAGTTTGCCCGGGTTCACACAGTCAGTAGCTAGAAACCCCAATCCAGGCTTGCCAACATTCTTTCCAGGAAGACGAGATGCCTCATTTCAGAACTCCACTCAGATGTCATCTTCTCTAGGGGGCTTCCCGAACCCTTCATCTTTCCTGCTCTCATAGCATCCAGCCTGCGCTTTCCTCTAACAGCCTCAGGTACAAAACACCGTGTATGTGTCTGTCTCTGTCGTGGGCTAGAGCTTCTAGTGGGCAGCCATTGGGCCTGTTAATTATCTAAGTAATACCTGTTCACAGGTGTTAAAGTTCAGGTAATATGTAAAACTATGAGGAGACTCCCAATCCAACTTCTGACAGGTAACCAATGCTAACCCACCTCTTGTGTAACCTTCCAGAAATTTTTATGGCTATGGAAATAGATGTACATATAGCCTTTTCCTCCCAAAGATGGGCTCATATTATACACACTTTTCTACAATTTTTCCCCTTAAGACTACATTTTAGACATTTTCTATATCAGTACATGTAAATCTACTTCATTTTTGTAGAAAAAAATCCATGTATATTATTTTCACAACTCATATAAATGAATAAAGCTTACTGTTTTAAAATTAGAAAGTCAATCTGGAAAAAAACATCTAGCTATATGCTCTTTGTAAGAGAAATACCTAAAAACATGATAATATGATGCAGAATGATTAAAAGTCAAGGGATTCATTGAATAAAATACGAAAACATGAGTGTATGTGTGTGTGTGTGTGTGTGTGTGTGTGCACATATGTAAATAAATAAATGGGGGAGAAGGGAAAGTTCTGCCTCACTGAAGAAAGCCAACTGATAAATCCAGAAGGAATGGTAGAAGTTGAAAATTGCCACTTGGCAACCATCATAGTATTAAATAATTCAGGCAAGAATCATTAAGTTTTACTAGAAGAAGAAGGTAAAAATTTGAGGGGTGACAGGCTATTTACCATTGCCTCAAAATATCTCCCACAAGAAAGATAATGAATTTATAAATTACAAAGAGAAAAATAACAACTGTGCAATAAAGATACATGACAGCCACCATCTTAACCAAGTGGTGTAAATGACGACGACAACTAATGGACCCTACTCACATCATCTGATATAATGCACTGAGGAGGACACAGCATTACTTCTGGAACATTTCTGTCAAAATGCGTAAACTGGATCTAATTATGAAGAAACATTAGACAAACCCAAATTGAGAGACCTTCTTCAAAATAACCAGCCAGACTCTTAAAAATGTCAAGTTCATGAAGGACAAAGGAAATACCGAGGAAGCATTTCAGATTAAAGAGATATGACCACAGAGTACAACTTGTGATTCAGGACTTTATTTGCTATTGTGACATTATTGGGACAAACCCCAATGACCTTTCAAAATTACAAAGCTGGGGGCTGAGTGTAGTGGCTCACGCCTATGATCCTGGCACTATGGGAGGCCAAGGCAGGAGGATCACTTGAGCCCAGGAGTTTGAGACCAGCCTGAGCAGCATAGCAAGACCCTTGACTCTTTAAAAAAAATTTACAAATCTGATCTTCTAACCATCTCTACTTAAAATCTTACAATAGATGCCTTTGCCTTCAAAATATAAATCAAACTCCTTTGCATGGAATTCAACACTTCTCATAAGCTGTCTTGTCTATAAATACTGCAGTATGTATCTCTAAAAGATAAGATTTATTGTTGTTGTCGTTGTCGTTAATGTAGCCATAATTTCATACCAGGCTGGATGTGGGAGCTACGGGAGACTCAGATGGAGCCTCTGTACCAGCCCTCACCAAGCACAGCATTGGAACCTTGCCTTTTTGAGTGATCCTCCCTGTAGCCAGGGGAGTCCTTGCTGCAGATCAGCTGAAATCTGGATCTCTGAGGACACAGAACACTTTCCTTACCGCAAGGATCCCCCATGTTACCCTTTTATAACCACACCGACTTCCCTCCCACCCCAGCCTTCTTCAGCTCCTGGCAACCACGAACCCATTTCTATAATTTCGTTATTTCAAGGATATCATATAAATGGAATTACACAGTATGTAAACTTTAGGGATTAGCTGATTAGCTTTATTCACCCAGCATAATTCTCTAAAGTGTCATCCAGGGGTGGTCATGTTTATCGTTCCTTTTTACTGCTCAATATTATTTCAGATGTGCCGCGGTTTACGTAACCACTCATCCATTGAAGGATGTCTGAGTTGTTTCCAGTTTGGGGCTATTAGGACATTCGTAAAACTGGGATTAGCATTCATGTACAGGTCTTTGTGTGAATGTAAGTCTTCGTTTCGGGGGAATACATGTCCAAGAGTGCAATTGCTGGGTTGTATGGTAAGCTCCATGTTTAGTGTTTAAAGAAATTGCCAAACTGTTTTCCAGAGTGGCTGTATCATTTTACCTTCCCCCCAGCAATGGATGAGTGATCTAGTTTCTCTGCGTCCTTGCCAGTATTTGGTCACTATTTATTTTAGCTACTCTCACTGTCATGTAGTGGTAACTCACGTGGTCTTAATGTACATTTTCCTAATGGCTAATGATGTTAAATATCTCTTCGTTTGTTTATTTGCCATCTGCATTGTCTTCTTCATGTCTTTTTGACATCTTCTAATTAGGTTTTTGCTTTTTTTTACTGCCGAGTTTCGGGAGTTCTTTATATACTCCAGATCCTAGTCCTTCGTCAGACATGTGGCTTGCAAATATTTTCTCTGTAGAAATATGTGTAGAACTTGTCTTTTTATCTTACCGGGGTCTTTTCAGAGCAAAATTTTTTATTTTGTTGACATCAAATTTATCAGTTTTTCCTTTTCTGGATCATGCTTGTGGGTCAAATCTGAGAACTCTTTGTATAACCCTGGATTTCAAAGATTTTCTTCTACTTTTTTCTAAAAGTATTATAGTTTTACATTTCACATTTAAGTTTATAAGCTTTTTTGAGTTAATTTTTGTTTAAAGTGTGAGACTCAGGTCAAGGTTCTTGTTTTCCTTTGCACCTGTGGATGTCCAATTGCTCCAGCACCATTTGTCAAAAAGACTATCTTTCCTCCATTGAATTGCTCTCACATCTTGGTCAAAAGTAACTAGGCATACTTGTGTGGGTATATTTCTAGATTTTCTAATCTATTCCATTAGTATATGTGTCTAATATGTTTCTGTTTGCCAATACTATGCAGTCTTGATTGCTGCAGTTACAGAGTAAGTCTTGAAATCAGGTAGACTTACTCCTCCCACTTTACTCTTCTTATTCAAAATTGTTTTAGCTTTTTGTTTTGAGTTTTCATAAAAATTTTAGAACAATCTTGTCTGCATCTACAAAAAAATTGCTGAAATTTTAACAGGAATTATGTTAAACCTTTATATCCATTTGGGGAGAATTGACATGTTTACTGTGTTGAGTTTCCAATCCATAAACATGGAATATCTCTCCATTTATTTAGATCTTCTTTGATATTTTTTCATCACATTGCATAGTTTATAGCATACCTTTCCTGTACTTGTTTTGTTAGACTTATACCTAAGTATTTCATATTTTTGAGTGATTGTCAATAGTATTATACTTTTAATTTTGGTGTCCATGTGTTCATTGCTAGTTTATAGACATATAATGACTTTTTCTGTATGTCAGTCTTGTATCATGCAACCTTGTTGAATTCACTTATTAGTTACACAGGTTCTTTTTTCTTTTCTTTTTCAGATTCTCTTGGATTTTCTATGTGGCAAAGGGGAATAGTTTTATTTCTTCCTTCCTAATTTACATGCCTTTTGCTTCCTTTTTCTTGCCGTATTGCACTGGCTAGAACTCTCAGCACTGTGTTCAGTAAGAGTGGTGAAAGCAGACATCCTTGCCTAGTTCCCAGCTTTGGGGGAAAGCTTTAGTGTTTCACAATTAAGTATAATGTTAACTATAGGTCATTCACAGATGCTCTTTATCAAGTAAGGTGGTCTCCCTCTAATCCTGTTTTTCTGGGAGTTTTTATCATGAATGGATGTTGAATTTTGTCAAATGCTTTTTCTGAATCTATTGATATCATTATGTGATTTTTCTTCTTTAGCCTCTTACTGTGGTGGATGTCATTGATTGATTTTTGAATTTGTATTCCTGGAATAAAACTCACTTCATCTTGGTGTATAAGTTTTTTTTTAATATTGCTGAAATCTATTTGCTACTATTTCATTAAGAGTTTTTGTGTCTATATTCATGAGGGATTTTGGTCTGTAGTTTTCTGTACTATCTTTGGTTTTAGTATTAGGATAATACTGGCTTTATAAAATGAATTGGGAAGTATCCTCTCCTCTTCTATTTTCTAGAAGAGAAAATGTAAATTTGTTTAATTCTTGAAATGTTTGGTAGAAATCTTCAGTGAAACAATATGGGCTTGAAGGTTTCTTTTGGGGGGGTTTTAAAATTATAAATTCAATTTCCTTTTTAGGTATAGGGTTATTCAAATTATCTGCTTCCCATTGGATGAATTGTGATACTTTGTAATTTTTCCAAAAGTGGTCCATTTCATCTAAATTGTCAAATATGTGTGTGTAGAGTTGTTTGTAGTATTCCCTTATTACCCATTTGATATCTGCAGGGTCTATAGTGATTTCCGCTATTCCACTCTTGGCATTAGTCATTTGTGTCTTTATTTTTTACTTTGTCAATCTTGCTAAAGGTTTGTAAATTGTATTGATCTTTTCAAAGAACCAGTTATTTGGTTAATTTATTTTCCATTTTTTCCTGTTTCATAAATTTCCGCTCTTTATTATTTCCTTATCCTTGCTTTTGATTGATTTTGCTTTTCTTTTACTAAGTTCTTGAGATGAGAGCTTAGATTGATTTGGGACTTTTCCTCTTTTCTAATGTATGCCTTTAGTGCTATGTATTTCCTTCTCAGAATTGCTTTGGCTGTGTCCCACAAATTTTAACACATTATATTTCTATTTTCCTTCAGTTCAATGTATTTTTTAAATTTCCCTTGAGACTTTCTTTTTGACTCATGTATTATTTAGATGTGTGTTTTTTAGTTTTCAATTGGTCTTTAGTTTTTAGAAGTTTGATTATGATGTGTCTTGGTGTGGATTTCTTTGGATTATCCTGTTTGGGATTTTCTCAGCTTCTTGAATTGGTAGGTTTATGTCTCTTGTCAAATTTGGGAAGTTTTCAGTCATTATTTATTTGAGTGCTTTTCCATTTCATCTTCTTCCTCCTCTCTTTCTGGGACTCCAGTGACATAATGTTAGGTCTTTTGTTATAGTCCCACAGCTCCCTGAATCTCCGTTCCTTTTTTTTTTTTTAATTCCCAATTTATTTTCAACCTGTTGTTAAGACTGAGTGATTTCTATTATTTTACCTTGTAGTTCACTGATTCTTTTCTCTGTCCCATCCTTTCTGCTATTGAGTTCAACTATTGAGGTTTTAATTTCAGTTACTGTATTTTTAAGTTTTAAAATACCCATTCGGTTCTTTTTGTATAGTCTATCTTTTTGCTAAGGCTTTCTACTTTTTCATTTGTTTCAAATGTGTTCACAATTGCTTTTTGAAGCATTTTTATCATGGCCACTTAGACATCTTTGTCATATAATTCTAACATTCCTGTCATCTTGGTATTGGCATCTATTGATCAGCTTTTTCTCATTCAGTGTGAGATCTTCCTGGCTCTTGGTATGATGAGTGATTTTCAGTTGAAACTTAGAAATTTTATATTGTTGTAAGACTATATACCTTATTTTAACCCTCTGTTTTAACTGGCTTTTTTTTTTTTTTTGACACTACTCCCACAGAGGAGAAGAGACCTATCTCATTATTGCCAGGTGGAGGTAGAGTCTAGGTTCCCCGCTCAGCCTCTGTTGATACTTGAGTAGTACTTCTCATTACTGCTGGGCAGAAGTGGGAGTTACAACTCCCCAGGAGGTCTCCACTGACACTGAGGTGGGGGTTGCCTTGTTACCACTGGATGATGGTAAACATCTAGACTTCCCATTAGTCCTCCTCAGATACCATAGCAGGGATGGGGAAGGCCACTTCATTACTGCTGGTTGGAGGTGGAATTTTAGGCTCCCCACATGGTCTCCACTGATACCATGGGGGTCTGCAGAGAGTGGACTTTTTACTGAGTCCCTGCTTGGCCTTCTCTGACACAACCATGGTAGGTGAGGTGGCTCATTATAGCCTCACAAGGTTAGAATTCCAGGCTCCCTACTTAGCCTTGGCTAGGATGGGTGGGGGTCAAAGTTTTTGCTGTGGTGTTTGGCTGGAATAGAATGGTTATTGTCTGTATTAGCCCACTTGGGCTGCTACAACAAAATATCATAGACTAGTGGCTTAAATAACAGACATTTATGTCTCACAGTTCTGGAAGCTGGGAAATCTGAGATCAAGGTGCCTGCCAATTTGGCTCCTGGCAATGGCTCTCTTTCTGGGTTGCAGATGGCCACCTTCTTATCGTGTGCTCACATGCACAAAGAGAGTGATCTCTCACCCTTTCTGTTCTTATAAAGCCACTAATTTCATTATGAGGGTCCCACCTTCATAAGCTCGTCTAACCCTAATTACCCCCCAAAAGTCCCATCTCCAAATTCTATCACGTTGGGGGTTAAGGCTTCAACATATGAATTTTGGGGAGATACAATTTAGCCCATAGCATTGTCTAAAATTTTTCCATCTTGCTAGGCTGCCCCTTTCCTGGTTCTTTAGCTAGAGACAGCAGGCTTTTGTTGGGCCTTTTTTGACTACTACTATTGGTATTTCCAGTTTGATGGCTTTTTCAACTTCAAGTCTGGGGTATATGAGTCAAAAAGAAAAACAAAAACTCACTGCAGTATTGTTCCTCAGTTGTCCCTCAGTGAGGTCCCTAAACATTCTGCCTTCTTTTTTCCACCTTTCATAGTCTTCTTATCTTTGTTTTATATATAATATCCAGGATTTATAGTCATACTTAGTAGAAGGAATAGGAAAAATTACATCTGCCAGAAGAAAAGAGTTTCTTCTTTCCAGGAAAATAAAGAAAAAAGTTGGGGGCTCTATATATTTGTCTATATATACAAATATATCACAAGCCCATCACTGGGCATTATCTACCAATTTTTGGCCATTAAGAGACATTCATTGACTCAAAAACTTTAGTTGATATATTTACACACACACATACACATACACAAACACACACATGCAATGTATTTCTTGAAAAATAAAAATTGTATTCTGCCAAGAATCACTGGGGGAAAATAATCTAAACAAAATTAACTCTGCTCAATGACTTAGAACACCAATTTCAGTGTATAATATTTCTTATGTGCCTTCTAAACTCTTTTGGTAGAAAATTAAATTAACATTTCACATTTGAAAGACTCAAATTTCTAAAATTTTTACTGAGACAGAGTCTCACTCTGTTGCCCAGGCTAAGGTGGAGTGGTATCATCTTAGCTCACTACAGCCTCAAACTCCTGGGATCCTCCTGCCTCAGCCTCCTCCTGCCTCGGCCCCCTGAGTAGCTGGGACTAGAGGTGCATGCCACTGTGTCCAACTAATTTTTTTTTTCTAAGAGACAGGGTCTCACTATGTTACTTAGGCTGCTCTTAAACTCCTGGCTTCAAGGGACCCTCCTGCCTCAGCCTCCCAAAGTGCTAGGATTACAGGCATGAGCCACTGTACCAGACCAAATTTTAAATTTCATTTGGTCTTACTGAGGCTTGAACTAAAGAGTAGTATGGACTGTCCTTGTTTGCTCTAGGCTAGCAGTTCTCAAAGTACGGTCATGGGCCTTGGGAATGTGTCTGCAAAATTAAAACTATTTTCACATAATACTAAAATGTTATTTGCTTTTTCTCCATGTTAAAATTTGCACTGATGTTATGCAAACAATGGCAGGTGAAACTGCTGATGCCTTAGCATGAATCGGGACAGTGGTACCAAACTGTAACAGCATGAAAGGTCCATTGATTTAAGAGAATGCAAAGACAAGCCACAGACTGGGAGAAGATTTTTGCAAAACACATTTCTGATAAAGGACTGGTACCCAAATCATACAAAGAACTCTTAAAACTCAGCAATAACAGACAACCCAATTTAAAAATGGACAAAAGATCTGAATAGACCCTCACTAAAGAAGATACACAGATGACAAACAAGCATATGAAAAGATGCTCAATGTCATATGTCATTGGAGAATTGCAAATTAAAACAACAGTAAGATACCACTATACTCATATGAGAATGGTTAAACTCCAAAAAACTAGTAATACCAAATGCTGGTGAGGATATGGAGCAACAGAAATTCTCATTCATTGCTAGTGGGAATGCAAAATGGTACAGCCAGTTAGGAAAACAGTCTGGCAGTTTCTTACAAAACTAAACATACTCTTACCATGTGATCTAGCAATCATGCTCCTAGGTATTTATCCAAAAGCGTTAAAAACTTATGTTCATACAAAAATCTGCACACAAATATTTATAGCAACTTTATTCATAATTGCTCAAAACTGGAAACAACCAAGATGTCCTTCAAAAGGTGAATGGATAAACAAACTTAGTACATCCACGTAATGGAATACATTCAGTGATTTTAAAAATGAACTTTCAAGCCACAAAAAAACTTAAGGGAACATTAAATGCATATTGCTTCATGAAAGAAGCCAGTCTGAAAAGTCTACATATTATGATTCCAACTACACGACATTCTAGAAAAGGCAATATAGAGACAGTAAAAAAATCAGTGGTTGCCAAAGGTTCAGGGGAAGGAGAGAAGGGATGAATAGGTGAAGCACAGGGGAATTTAGAACAGCAAAGCTATTCTATACGATACTGTAATACATGTTATTATACATTTCTCCAAACCCATGGAACTGTACTTCCCAAATAATTTACCCTAATGTAAACAATAGACTTAAGTTAATAATGTACAGTATCAAAATTGGTTAATCACTTGTAACAAAGGTACCATACTAGTTTAAGATATTAATAACATGGGAATGGGGTAGGAAGGGTGTATATGGGAAGTCTCCATACTGAATGCTTAATTTTTTGTAAACCTAAAACTACTCTATAAAATAAAATCTATTAGTTGTTTTTTTTTTCTTTTTAACATGCACCGATGGGGCTTTAGATTCCACATTGCACCTAACCTTTAAGAAACTACCACTTGTGAAGTTTTGGTTTGGGATCAAAGAAGAATATCCAGAATTATTTGAAAAGGCTATTAAAGTACTCTCTTTTCCAAGTACATATACGTGTAAGGGCAGATTTTCTTCATATGTGTCAACCAAAGCAACATATTACAACAGACTAAATGAAGAAGCAGATATGAGAATCCAGCTAGTCTCTTTTAAGTCAAACAAAATCTACAACAATTGCTCTCTTCTCATGAAACTTTTTTGTTATAGAAAATACAGTTATTTGTTTCTGTAAAGATGTTATTTGTGTTACCATGTCATGGTTTATTATTATTTTTAAATGAATAAAGAAACATTTTAAAAATGTTTCAGTTCTAATTTCTTATTACCGTAAATATTGATACAATCCACACCAAAAAAAGCTCTGTGAGGTCTTCAAAATAAAGGGGTCCTGAGTCCAAAAAGTTTGAGGACCATTGCTCTCAGCCTATGTAGTCTGGTTAAACTTTAATTCTTAG
Source organism: Avahi laniger (assembly GCA_963575035.1). Classification (NCBI taxonomy): domain Eukaryota; kingdom Metazoa; phylum Chordata; class Mammalia; order Primates; family Indriidae; genus Avahi; species Avahi laniger. Next base: position 11,665 of record CAUYSK010032379.1, on the reverse strand, counting down.
GCTATTTTCTGGACCGTTTAACAAATGATAGAGTAATAGCAGCTGTATCTAATAGTTACACAGAAGCTGCCAACATCCAGAAAGTGGCCATCAGGGGTCCGGGTATATGCGAAAAATATGTATGCGTAGCATATCTTTTTTCAAGCATGAATTTGGAATTTGTTCAATTTTCGTTCTTCCATTATCTTCCTTGAAAATGAAACATTTCAAAGAATATAATAAAACACGAAGGTAAATAAAAGAACAGTGCAAGTCAAATTTATGGTGTGGGAACATAAGGCTTGCTATTACAGCTTTTAATGGCAGATAGTTTACAATAAACATTGGGCTTAGCCTGGTAGAAAATAGTCACAGACAGGAGGTAATTACTTGTCCATCTCCAAGCATCACAAACTCTGGAGTCCCTCCAGTTGAATAACGCAAATCTGCCAACTGTCACTCATTTGGACTAATGCCTTTTTTGTTGTTTTAATTAAATTGGGGGAAAAAAAACCATAAGATAAACCTCCCTCTGAAAGTGCTCAAATCCCATGCATGGATAAATCCATGACCCATCCTTTTACAAGGTCTTTATTAGACTTGAGTAAATCACATAGGCGATCATAAATAGAGTCACAGAGGGAGTGGAATGTATATGTGCTGGAAAGGGCCCGTTGCCAGCAAATCTGAATATTACAGTGAGGGTTCTAGAAACAGGAAGAGAAAAGCAGCTAGATCCCAGTACAGATAACAAGGATATAAATGGACTTCGCAGTGAGCTTTGCATCATCACATATGAAATAATAAATACACCCAAACAGCGATAAAAAGAGGAAGAGCAAAATTATGCAAAAATTCTGTTGTTAAGATATGTGGGCAGCACGGCTCAAAATAGCAACCAAGCAGCTTTCCAGAGACTTGAAGTTTTAGATAAAGAAAATATAATCACTCTAATTCTTATTTAATCCTGTTCCCTCCAGCTTTTGTCAGAAACCGTTACCTACCTCTGGTTATTTGGGGATCGTGGAACTTCTCACAGAAATATACCTGAAACAGATTCTCACAAGCACACATTCTAATTTTAGGTTTTTTACATTTAAAAACAGAACTGTGGCAAAATTCAAGGTAATGTGCAGAGAGAATAACTAAGATGCAAATGACACACATATTTACTATTAATCTCTAATATGCTTCGCAAATAACTTACATTTATATTTGCTTTATAAATACTTCAGATTAAAGGGTAATTTAGCGTTAACTCTTAAATCGTTAACTGAAAAGTGTTCCCTTGTTATTATTAATACCTTCGATTAGTTGAAATCAAGGACTCTCAATGTTATGAAGGGTGTTTTCTTCTTAAAATAAAGAATGTGGGTAAAAGTAACCTCTGATTTTTATTTGTCGTATCATTTCATTGGCGAAGAGGTTGCCCCGGTGGCCCAGTGTAAATTCCATTTCATTTTGCAGCGCAGGAGAACATTTTTCCTTACACAGCCGTGTAGAGCAGAACTGGTATCTATTCCAGGGCGATGATAACAAGACTGACTCAGATGGAGAGGCCTCTGTGGTCTCGGTGGCTTGGGCGCAGATGCCAGGAGAATAGCCATTTGCCCTGTTAATTTCTCCCGTATGTCAGATTGCCAGCAAAGAACATTCATTTCACACTGGGGAAAAAATAAATGGAGGTGTGGTCATAGGTTTTCATTTTCAAAATAAGTCACTAAGAGAGGCATCGATTAGAAGCCCAAATTCCAACACCCTTCAATTCACTCTCTGCCCCATATCTAAATAGGCATGGTTTGTCCAAGGTGCTCTGATTCCCACATTGTAAATAATTTTATAAGGAGAAGGCATCTAAATTTTTGCCATTTAAAAGCTACTAAGAGCTTCCAGTGTAATAAGACAGCCACCAGCCACATGTGGCTATTGAACATATGAGATGTGACTAATCCCAACTGAGACATGCTGGAAGTGAAAAATACACATCGGACTTTGCATATTTAGTACAAAAAAAGTAAATATGTCATTAGTAAGTTTAATATTGATTAAATGTTGAAACAATGTTTTAATATAGCGGGTTTAATTAAATATATTATTAAAATGCATTTCATCTGTTTCTTTTTACTTTTCTAAATATGATTCCTAAGAAATTTAAACTTACATATGAGGCTCACATTATGTTTCTGTTGGACAGTGCTAAGACATGTCCACGTTCTGAGACTTCAGTTGAAGTTTATAGTGTTCTTTTTTTAAAATTCTTTTTTAGAGACAGAATCACAATCAGTCGCCCAGGCTAGAGGGCAGCGGTGCAATCACAGCTCACTGCAGCCTCCAACTCCTGAGCTCAATGGATCCTCCCACCTCAGCCTTCTGAGTAGGGACCACAGGAGTGCGCCACCATGCCCGGCTTATCACGCTTTTTTTAAAGAAAAGACAGCTTCTCATAATGAACTAAGTTGGCGGTCTGAAAAACATTCAATTACTCATCTTTACTACACAGAGGATTTACTGAAATTACACAGCCTTGGCTGGGTGGGAATACAAAAGCAGTCCCTTATGCAGATGGGACATTTTTGTACACCTAAATATGGCCCTTGGGAGAATCCTAGTGGATTAGCACATGGGGGGGGGTGTGATAATGTGGAGGTTAGTGGTCATTTCCCCCTTCTTTCTACCTAACGTTAGAAACAGAATTTCAATATATCTATCTCTCCCCAGCGTTTTCCCCATTCACTCACTGATTCTAACCTCAAGCAAGAAACACACAAACGGTAAACAATGAACTAAATTAACCAGTGCATTTAGAAGGAATGACATCTAAACATCCCAATCACTGCAACTTTGTTTTTCATCACTGGTTTTTCCAAATCACAGCAGTTGTTCCTGCAGTCTTGTGGGATTTCCAGCCAAAAGGTCTGAGATTAAGCGTTATCAGGCCCCCACCCTTGCCTTATCACGTAGCCACAATAGAGGGCAGAGAAGGAAAAACATGTAAGACTGAATGTTGGAAGCAGGGCCAGCTTTAAGTGCAGAAAGAGTAGGCAACTATTCAGAAAACATGCATTCGGGGTGCAGGAGCCCTCCAGCACATTGCAGAAGCTCTTTTTAGCTTAAGGCTTTGAGGCATGTGCACCCAGGTGGACTCCAAACTAGTCATTTATAACTTACTGTAAATACTTTTCAGGTCAATTCGATTCAATAAATATTGACTATGTGTGGCTGCACTGAGCAGATTTTGCAAAGACTGTTAGGAATCTCCCTCCTGACCGGGAGGGAGAGGGCGCAGACGGGAAGGCTGGCAGAGCAGACAGCAGACGTCATCCAGCTCCCAGTCTAGCCAGCATTCAGTGTTGCTGAGAAATGCTTCCATCGGAAGGGAACTGACACACCCGCGCGCACCGCTGAGTGAGGCCACCAGCAATTCTTGGAGGCCTTTACCATCCTCACCGTGAGAACCTTCCTTCTGCTCTTCTTCCTCTCCCCCTCGCCCTCCCCCAGGCCTACGCCTACCTCTAATATAGAACTTACTCCATGGTCTCATTTAATTTCCTTCCTCCCCCACAAGTGCAAAGACCGCGTCATATTCCTCTGTGAGTCCACAAAACCTTGCACAGTATTTGGCACTTAAGCACTTGATAAGCGTTTGATGAATGAATACATGAATTCGCCTTCCAGTCTCATTCGGGTACCAAAAGAGTCTATCATCCTGCCCATGACACTTGGGTGAAGGAGGTTGCAAACCTCTGCATCAAACTATGCCTGCATTTCTAATCTCTGGACACAACATTTTGAAACAAAGACGAAGGGGAAGAGGCAGGGGACAGGTCAGGGCACGCAGCTCTTACCACCCACGTGCACGCAAACCTATTTATATACTACCGCATGTTGTTGTACCCTTCCCATGCGCCTCTGTTACTGTTTTACCCCAACCTCAGTGGGTTTCTAGGACAAAGATCATTACTATGACTTGTTTTGCACTTAGGGGGAAAAAAAAGCAAGATATATCAAAACTCTTTCCCCACAATCCTAGGGTTATCACACTGTTTAGCAAACCGACCCACCACCATTGCCCGGCATTCGTGATACGCTGAGTGCCGCCTGGCACTCAGAAAGCTCAAGGTTCCAGCAACAGTTGTGTGGCCTTGGATAAGGAACACAGGGAGACTCTTTGTCCTCTTGTGTCTTCAGTGTATTAAAGGGAGATAATGGTATATTCAATGGGCATGAGAAAAGCTTAACATTAGTCTGCATGAAGCTCTTTGAAATGCATGAAGGGCACTACAGTGTATAAATTCAACACTTGTCCCAGTGTTCACTCAGAGCCCTGTCCAGACATTTATAGAATCTCTCTGTGGATGTGTACACACACACACACACACACACACACACACACATCTAGAATTGCTTAATTGCTTTTAAAATTTTTAAGTAAACACAGCGTAATGATTACAAGGCCTCTGTGCAATGTATCCAATGCAAGCCTGACATGATAAGAACCATTTGAGAAACTAAATCACATCAATGAAAGAATAGCAATGAGTCAATTGGTGAAATATTGCATTAGCAGTGGCCTCTGACCCCATGTGATACCAACCAAATGCTTTCCCCACCCCCCTTGGTAACTTAATCATTTTTCAATTAAATTAATTTCTTAAAATCACTCAGATCAGCTGCCTGTGTTAGACACACACAGACACCATGCCAGGTGTAGGTGAAATAAAAGACAAACTGCAGTCGTGCTGTGACTCCCAACCTCTGCTTTATTCCGGAAATGAACAATATCTTGTTTCTTTTCTTCTATACCTGACAAGAATTTTCCATAGCTTCTTCCTGCTACAGTGTGAAGTCAAAGGGCCCCGTAAAGAACCCAAGACAGAGACCCAGTTACCACAACATAAAACTATGAAAATACACCACGAGAGGCCCCACGGTGTGTCTGCCAGACAGACTGACTGGCTGTTTTTTTAAAAATGTATTTTAATACCAACTAACTGGCTCAGAAGGCGGCTTTGTAAAGGTAGCTCTGAGAAGAGTGCTAACAAGCCCGCCCCGCGCGTCTGTGCTCGGGCTTGCTGGGAGAGCGTACTCCACATACATCCAGGAATTTGTTTGAGGACTGAGCGTGGTTAAGTCATGTTTTAAGAATGTTCTCTCATTATCCTGACTCAGAGGGCGCCGCGAGCCACGCAGGGATGTTGCACAGTGATACCTTCTGTTCTGTCTGGTTTTCGAGAACCGCCTTCACTGTACTGATGGCTGGAGACTGATGTCATTCAAGGTTAACTCCTGGACGTCGTCTTTTTCCAGGATAGAGGAAGAGGACCTTTTCCTGCTGACATTTTTTAAACTTTGTTACCAGGGGTTGGGCTTGTTGGAGGGGAGGGGGAGGACACTGTCTAGGAGAGGTGAGTGGAAACGAGGAGAGATTACATGGAAGAAGAAGAGAGAACCAATTACCAAAGTCTATAAAACCAGCCAAGAAATCTATCTGGGAAAACAGAAATCTCAGCGCTGTGGTTTGGCAAGTAACTTTGATTCTTAATGAGAAAGGCAGAGAGAGAAGAGAGGGGAAAGGGGGATGGAGGGAGGAGGGAAGAGGAGAGGAGAGGAAGGAGAGGCAGGTGGAGATCAAAAAAGGAAGAAAAGTGGGGGGAGGAAGGAGCAAGTCTCAGAATGCGACAAACACCCCCATCAATAAGGGACATTATGAGGAACCGCATTGGAGCGAGAGACGAGGTTAAAAATCAGGATATGCTACCCAATATGAAACATCTGGTCATGTCCGTGTCCTGGAACTAGCAGAAATAGCTTCCATAATTCATCTTTGCTCATCTTGTCTCGTGCCAATGGACGAGCGCATGCTCGAATGACATTTTGAAGTTTCCTGAAAGGCTGGAACAGGGATCATGCGGTCATAACTACCGGTTCTGGTGAGAAACTTCCTCACAGCTCTCCACAATATGTCAGATGCACACGCGTGCATATGCATGCACATATGTTAATACATGCATGCACACACGTGCACACATAGGAACACACATACAATTTAAAACCATTCTGTGGCTTTCTGTTGTACTTCGAATAAAATCGCACCCCAACTCTCACCACCTCACCAGGCTTCCCTCCCAGCAGCCTTCCAGCCACGCTGGCTTCCTTTCTTTTCTTTGAATCCCCTGGGCCTTCTCTCGCCTTAAGACCTTCCCAGTCCCGTTTTCTCCACCACCGAAAGGGCTTCTGTTCACCCTCTAAGTCTCGCCTAGAGGCCACCTCTGACCACCCTGTCTAAATAGGTGCCCACCCTCCCCGCGGCTCCCCCGCATCATTCTCTGGCACTGCACCCTCTTGGTGTCCTGGCACTAATTATCATTTGTCAGTGTATATCTGTTGGTTTGTCTACCTGTAAATATTCTTGACACTTACTGGCCATTCAATTTGTTGATTAAATGAATGGAAGGAACGTTCCAGATTCACTGATTCGTTACATACAGCTTTGAACACTGGCAGCGGGCCGCAGCAACGTCTTTGCTCTGTGTCCCCTCCTCCTCCTGGCAGCTGCAAGCCTCGTTCCCACCCAGGCCCTGAAGACTTTCCTGCTGCCTCCCGATACCCTGAGTCCAGGTAGAGGGGAGGTAAACAGCAACCCGTGGGTGGGGCAGAGGCCACGAGAAGCCACAAAGGGTTAAAGAAAGAAATTAGAGTTAGCAACTAATCTGGTGCTTCTTCTGTGTCATTAGAAAAAACAGAAAGAGAACCAGAAAAGAGAGAGCTGTGATGAGGAAAGGGGGCAGGCGTTAGAAATACTCCACGTGGAGGGTGGTGCGGACATCAGAGGGGTCCCCACTGCATCCCCGTGAGTGCAACGATCCGGAAATGGGTGATTAGAGAGGAGGCAGCGCCTGCTCCTCTGTCAAGCCTGCTGCTTCTGGCTGTTGCTCTATTCTCTCGTTACTGGGTCTGCGCTTTTATCTAAACCAAATGTCACGGAGCAACATCTATTAATGCGTTGTGCAGGTACAGGCATCGGTCAGTGTTTGTGTTCCCCTGCCCTCTTGATGAGAAAGATTGTTTTTTGTTTGGCCTGAGTATTTATCTGGCCAGAAACATATTTAATGCTCACATGGGATTCTTGAGGCTGTCATAGCTCTCTGAAACCTGAGTCTTGCTCAGGGCTGGGGATCAGTCCACAAATTAAACTCTTGGCCAAACATGTATGGCTTGAGTTTATCCAAAGTCCAAACAAATCAGATATTCCTTCTGGATAGAAGTTAAATTCTTTCTTTTGGCAATCATTTTTCAGAAATTCAAAAAAGCAATATGTTTTATGTTCTCAAAGTTCCAATAATCATGTCCAATCTTGTATCAATTGCCATCATGAAGGGTTTTGAAAAGTCGGAAGCTTCCAAAATGGATAAAGAAATCAAAGCCCATCTGAACTTTTGAGAAATATTTCTGCACTGTAGGATCCAAAAACTTTAATGAGTTTGCCCTCTCTTTGTAAAACAGCACAATAGACCAGCTCCAATTCCAAGTGAGGAAAATTCTAAGGGATCTCCCAAAGGACATGCTTTTTCTTATTAATTGTAGGGAGTTTGCCAACCTCTGATAGCATCAACTTTTTTCCACAAAAGAATTGGATCTCAAATATCTGACCTATGAAAGCCCAACAGACATTACTAAATTTCATATAGTTTATGGATGGCTGCAAGCCCCAAACTGGATACACCCTCACAATTAGAGATGAGGTCATAAAATGTCACTTTCTGAAATTCAGGATAAAAAATAATCAACATAAAATTACCCACAATGATATTAATAACATAAGATTAACATTTTAAAGAAGTAACAAGCTTTTAGAGATATTTAATAAATTTATTGGTGATATACTTTGGGATGTTCTCAAATCTCAACAAGGAGAATTAAATCTATGTATATAATGTAAATAATAATGGTAGCCACTATTTGTTGAGCAGCTACTATGTGTCAGGAACAATGCCAGAAACTTTATAGTCACAATTTCATTAATCCTCACATCGATGCATTGAGGAGGCTCTGATCATTCTTATTTTAACTATGAGGATCTTGAAGTTCAAAGAGTGACATCAGTTGATCACTATGATAGAGCAAGTGCCACCATTGGGATTTCAACCCAGGTCTTCTCAACTCCAAACTGTAATGTTAATGACATAAATGGAAGAGAAATGCTCCCTTGAAGTGGAGCAAAAAGGAAGTTAACTGAAACAAAGATGTGGTAAAAGTCTTCAAAAGCTTTGAGGTAAATAATCCAAATCAGTTATTCAGACTGAAGTGTCCCTGAAGGGAAGGAAGGTTATTCCTTAAGGCCTCCTCAATCTGCTAGCTATATCCCTTAAGTAATAACATCTCTTACGTGTAATTTAATCTTCACCAAACCTTCTGATCTTTAATTTCATCTCCTGGGGTTACCTTTCCACTGGGAGGAAGTACCTTGTGCACATAGCCAGGGTCAGCCTGCCAGCTTTATTCTCTGAGATAAAATGATAACTTAGCCAGGTAGAGGACAAATTTGTCTCCTCTGAGCGGGATTATTAGGAATCAACTCCTAAAAAGATCACTTCTGAATTAAATAAAATGGATTTTCTGATACTACAAAACCAAGAACCAAATCCTGGGTCTTCAATGACCTCCATCAAAATATATACATATTTTGTGTGTGTGTATTAATTCTTTCATTCATTTTCTTTGGGCATCCCGTGTTCATGGACTGGAAGAATTAATACTGTGAAAATGACTACCATAAGTGATCTATAGATTCAATGCAATCTCTATCAAAACAACAATGACATACTTCACAGAAATTGAAAAAATAATCCTAAAATTAATATGGGACCACAGAAGACCCTGAAGAGCCAAAGCAATCCTGAGCAAAAAGAACAAAGCTGGAGGCCTCACACTACCTGACTTCAAAGTCTAGTACAAAGCTATAGTAACCAAAACGGCATGGTAGTAACATAAAATTTGACGCATAGATCAACCGAACAGAACAGAGAACTCAGAAATAAATCCATGTATTTATAGCCAACTGATTTTCAACAAAGTCCCCAAGAACATTCATTGTAAGCTAGAGAAAATGTTATTAAGAAAATCATAGGGATCATTATAAGGGTTTTCATCCTTGTTATTTTCATGTGAGTAGGCTGAGGAGGAGAAGGAAGAGGCGAGGTCTGTCTTGCTGTCTCAGGGATGGCAGAGGCAGAAGAAAATATGAGTGTAAGTGGACTCCTGTAGTTCAACTCATGTTGTTCAAGGGTCAACTGTATACATGTATATAGGTCCAGAAGGCTCACCTTGAAACAGCCTACCAAGCTCTCTAACCATCTTAATGACACAGGATCACTTTTAATGGGTGACATTAAGAGATTATCATATTGCATACCACATTCTGGCCAAATATAGCCATAGGATAAATGCAGAATGTTACAACAGCTGCCTGAATACTCAAAAAGTCATTAGCCAGTTTTTAAAATGAATCAGGTGAATGCCATGCACCACCTATGGAGAATAACCTATGGAGCTCTAAAGGACTGACATGCCCACAGCCTCCTTCTCAAGGAAGCTGCTCCTAGAGATTCTTTTTGCAAACTGCCATGGTTCACACCATGTGCACTGCATGAAGGCAACACCACCACACTGACCTCAACTGATGAGAACAGGAACCCATTAGTCATGGCAAAGCCCAAGGCAAAATGACCATGTTTAAATCACATGAGAGGGAGGCCATCTGCTTCTGAGGTCACTCGGCGTGAAGCTCAATGCCCAGTAGGAGAGCTCCTGGTTAGATAGTGACAAAGAAACCTAGTTAGACTCTCCTTTAGGGAGAGGAAATATTAGGTAGACAGAGGGTGGGTTGCTCCAGCTCAACTGAGTAGTAGCTGGGTCAGGTCTCCATGAGGCTGTTGGACATCCCAGTCTCAGAAACCTTGGGAGTCTTAGAATGTATGACTATCCCTCTGGATAGTTTACTCTTTGCACTGGATTAAATATTTCCTTCAAAAATGTTATTTCTAAAACTTAATACAACATCTAGTTGAAGTTGCTCTTTGCAGAACTCTTAGATTGAGTTAAAGAACTTCCTGATGCTTGCTGCTATCTGAATGTTTATGTCCCTCCAAAATTCATGTTGCAACCTAATCACCATTGTAGGGTATTAAGAGGTGGGGCCTTTGGGGTGATTAGGTCATGAGGACTTCACCCTCATAAATGGGATTAGTGCCCTTATGAAAAAGACTTGGGGGAACTTGTTTGCTCCTACCGCCATATGAGCATGCAACAAGAAGTTGTATACGAAGCAGAGCAGACACCAAATCTACCAATGTCTTGATCTTGGACTTCCTAGCCTCCAGAACTGTAAGCAATAAATTTCTGTTGTTTATAAACCATCCCCATTGTTATAGCAGGAGAAACAGACTAAGACAATGCTTACTTGCAAACACCAAGTATCTCAATAATTAGAATCCACTCTCTACTTAAGTCTTAATTTTTTTCTTCATTTATTCATCTCTGCCAGGGACATTGTACAGAAAGCCATGAAGAGTAGGGTCCTTTCCCCAACTAGGAATTATTTTTCTTCTCCACTTTTTTATTTCCCTTCTTAAGCACTTTGCTTTTTAATGCTAGAACTCATCTTATTTATAATTTACATGCCTAGCTTAAGTTTACTCATTAAACACTAAAGTTGGAGTTGCTTTATGGCTTTTCAGGGGCTGACCTTTGGCATCATCACCCTCTTTCAAGGGCACCATGATTCTTTTCATAGAACTTAATTTTCAAAAACACTTGAAATGTAGAAGAGTTTAAAACTGAGATATGAAGTGACTTCTCCAAACCTTGTTATTTAAAAATCTTAAATTATGTGTGGTTAACGCTTGCATGCATTAAATAAAACGTTAAAACATGCCTTAGAAAGCAAAGCTACTAATTATTGAGTGCTTACTGTGTGCCATGCATGATGTTAAATGCTTCGTTTGTCCTTGCTCATTTAATCCTCACAACAATCTTTTGAGATAGATAGTATTATTTTATATAGATCTTAAAGTGGAAGGAGAAAACTCTGGGTCCATAATGTACCAAAGTGCTTTTCTGACTAGTGGGCAACATCAAGGAATTGGGGATGGAGAGCCCTACTTTTAAGCCCTGGTTCTGGAATTTACCATGTGTTCTTAGTCATGTCACTTCGCTTCAACCAGGCGAGGACCTGGACTTCAACTTCCTCCTGTGTTAATCGATAGTGATAAATAATTATAATTATTTTTGTTTGAGGTGGGTCCTAGCTCCAACAGAACATGCTCTCTACCTGTCAATTCACTGTTATAGTGTGAATCCAGTGTGTCTTAAAGATTTTGCATCTTTAAGCATTTTCTTTTCTTTTTTTTTTTTTTGAGACAGAGTCTCACTGTGTTGCCTGGGCGAGAGCGCTGTGGCGTTAGCCTAGCTCACAGCAACCTCACACTCCTGGGCTCAAGCAATCCTCCTGCCTCAGCCTCCCGAGTAGCTGGGACTACAGCCACGCGCCACCATGCCCGGCTAATTTTTTCTATATATTTTTAGTTGTCCATCTAATTTCTTTCTATTTTTGGTAGAGACGGGGTTTCGCTCTTGCTCAGGCTGGTCTCGAATTCCTGAGCTCAAATGATCTGCCCGCCTCGGCCTC
>CAUYSK010032376.1:0-20879 GCA_963575035.1 Avahi laniger | reverse complement strand
CTGTGTTTCTTGGCCCTGTTTACCCCTCAATCCCTCTTCTTTGTTCTCTCACTTTTCCCACCATCTGATCCTATTTATTTTGAATGCAGAGAATTTTAGCAATTTTTTCTGTTGTCTTGGCTTTTGCCAACCTATAACCACATTCACTTTCTCTTAAACTTTTTTTTATCAATGTGTTTTTCTAAAAAAAAAATGTTTTCTTCCATTAAAAAAAACTCTAGTACTATCTGTTAAAGAAATAATTTTCACGCTGTGCCAAGTATTTTTTTTTCCTTAAAGTGAAAGATACTATTACATATTCATGAATAATATTCAGAAAACTGCTTGAACTAGAAGCAAAGATAATGCAAAGATTATCTGCCATGCAACGACATATACCCTCTGCAAATCTTTAATTACCAGTGAATTAGGGACACTTAATGGCAGTTACATAGTTGAGGAGTGAAAACAGTTTCTCCCACTATCTTCTCACAACACCCTTCTGACTCCAGGTGTATGGGGTTTTCTTCCCAAGCAACAAACAGTCAATTCTGTAGTGGATACAGCTGGGTGTCCTCTAATTCAATTCAATTCTGACACTATCTACCTGGAGATAGCATCAGGTCCCAAAGGTTGAGGGCTCAGTCCCACAAAACTGTGCAGCACTTCAAATGCCAGTACTAAGCCTCAGGTTGTTTTACCTGTGCGTCTGACTGAGGGACTATAAATTGAGGTTCCCACTACCGCCGCCTTGTGTTAGAGTAGGAGACTAGGAGACAGGGCTAGGACTGGATGTAGGGGCTTGAAAATTGGGCGCAGGTTTTAAAGTAAACAACCCTCAGGCAGAAGCTAACTAGAGGGGTTGATAACTACAAGCAAGAACTGGCTTCAGCTGGCTTATCAGCTGTCTCCGTCACCTTACATGAACTTTGGCTAATTATAATATCATTTACATTGTGGTTTTAAAATTCCTCTCCCTTGAAACCAACATGACAGTTCTGAGACAACCATATAAAATAATGAAAATGGGAGGGAACCCAATTCTAGGAATTACTACCCAAATTCTTAGTAAAAGCCAACTCTTTAGCCTTAAATATTCCTCCCTCAATTAGTAAGACTTCAAAAGACCAAAAACCACTTCCTCCCAGGGCAGCTGCTCTTTTTGGGCCTGCTCGCTCTGTTTCCTGAGAGTTTACTTTTGCTTTCAATTAAAAACAAAACAAAACAAAACAACTGTTGCTTGCTTGGTTTATGTGGTACGTCCTGAAATTCTTTTTTTGACTATCACCAAGAACTTGGAAAAACCTTCACTCAGAGGCCACTCACACTTGGGTTTGATTAATTTGCAGAATTCAGGTAAACACAGACACCAGTTTATTATAAAGGATATTGCCCCGTACATATGGAGGGATGAACAGGAAAAAGCATGTGGGAAGGAGTATGGAGCCCTCCAGCTCTCTCCAGGTATTCCAACCTCAGGTGTTTGACTATCCAGAAGCTCATCCAAATCCATTCCTTTTGGGTTTTTACGGAAGCTTCATTACATAGACATAATTCATTAAATCACTGGCCATTGGTGGTCAACTTAACCTTCACCCCCTCTCTTCTCCCCAGAGGTTGGGGATAGGGCAGAAGCTTTCAACCCTCTAATCCTGCTTTGTTCTTTCTGGTAACCAGCCCCTCAACCTGAAGCTATCTATGGGCTGCCAGCCACTAGGCAACTCATTAGCATACAAAAAGATATAACTTTGGAGATTCCAAGGATTTTTAGGTGTTGTATGCCAGGAAACTGGGACAAAGACCAAATATATGTTTCACAATATTATAAGAGTCCAAAAAAGGCTATTATTTCCAGATCAATGATTTTTTTAAAGCATCTTCAATTTTTAATTTACACACAAAAATTGACTTCTTTCAACCTATTTTCTCTTACCTGACATAGCAGTTCTGCTGCAGGGAGTATCCAAATGAAGGCATAAAAGCCCTGAACTCACCAAGTGGATGCTTGGCTTTATGTAGGAATGAATTTGAGAGTGAGCCAACTAGCCACAGGAAGGTTTTATTGAGGCAGAGATAGACAACAGATCCTACTCCACAGAGTAAAAGACCTTTGCCAGGCAGGAGGAGGACCGGTTATGGGACAATGGTAACACTTTTGGATGTTCAAAAACCCCACAGGTGACCAGCATTGTCTGCAGGGCTGGCCATAAAGGTTACTCACAAACCGCTGTCACAGAATGGTAAGTGCAAACAGTTTGTAAGGCATCTGGCTTAATAATTCATCCATCCTTGGGTGGTCCTGGGCAGTGACTTGCTGTGACTTCCTTGTCCTGGGTGGTTAGGGTCTCGTATCGGTCAAAATGGCTGTATTCAGGCTTTCTCAACCTTCCTTTTCTGCCTATCCATACATTAGTTCCATCCAGACCATAGATAATGTTGACATTAGAATAATTACCCTATAAAAAGGCTAGGCTATAAATAATAACTTTTTACGTGAGGAAAATAGCAGAAAGAATAGTGAGATTGAAAAATCTATGTTTTGGGAAAAGTCATTATAAAATCTTTGCTTCTTTTTTTTCTTTTTTTCCTAATTGAATTGGATTCGCACAGATTTAATTTTTAGGGAGCACAAACGTGGGAATCTCTTTGAAAATTATGAAGACACAATGTTTTAACTTTCAGGTTAGGAGTACAGGGCACATGTATCATTTAACTGTTGCCATCCTAAACAAACAAAAATAACTTTTAAACATATAGAGTCTAATGAATTTGGTTTTTCTATCAAGTGAAGCATATCTTTTTGGAAGTGTCCTACTAACCACTTCTGTTAGCAATACTCTACTATTGAAGTTGGCAGACACAAAATCAGAGAATAATATCAAAATATTTCTTCTAAAGCCAAAAACCTTGAAAAAGAGTTACCTTTGATGAAATATAAAGTCCAATTAATTAAGTTATTATTTTTCTTTCCCTCCATTCCTCTTCCTCTACTTTGGTTCCTGAACTTTGGCTAATTATAATGTCATTTACATTGTGGTTTTAAAATTTCTCCAACTTGAAACCAAGGGGGAGAAAACCATTGAAACCATTTCTTTCCCTTTTCCTTCCATTTCCTTCCCTTCCCTTTCCTTTCCTCTTTTTTTCCTGTTTCTTCTTTTCCTTTCTCATCTCATGTATTATTGGTTGGAGAGCTTGAAAATAACATACAAAATGAAAGCTATGTGGGGTCATTGCAGGCATTCAGACAGATGTATCTCCGCCCATACAAGGATCCATTAATTTTCTTCTACTAGAAGTACTTGGAGAGTATAGGTCTGATTTAAAAATGATTTTAATAAACTCACATATATATGGTCAACTGATCTTTGATAAAGGATCAAAGATGATGTAATGGAGCAAAGATAGTCTTTTCAAAAAATGGGGTGGAAATAACTGGACATCCACATGCCGAAACAAACAAACAAATAGCAATGGACCTTATATCCTTCCACAAAATTAACTCAAAATAGATTATATATCTCTCTATAAAATGCAAAACTATAAAACTTCTAGAATATAACATGGTAGAAAACCTAGATGACTGCATATGGTTATGACTGTTTAAATACTACACCAAAGGTACAATCTCCAAAATAAATAATTGATAAGTTGGACTTCATTAAAAATAAAAGCTTCTGGTCTGCATAATACAATGCCAAGAGAATGATAAGAGAAGCCACAGACTAGGAGAAAATATCTCCAAAAGACATGTCTGATAAAGGACTGTTATCCAAAATATTCAAAGACTCTTGAAACTCAACAGTAAGAAAACAACCTGAATAAAAAGCAGGCCAAAGATCTTAACAGATACCTTACCAAAGAAGATACACAGATGACAAATAAGTATATGAAAATATGTTGCCTATCATATGTCATTGGGAAATGCAATAACGATGACATACCAGTACACACCTACAAGAATGGCCACAATTTGGAACACTAGCACCACCAAATACGGATATGGATGTGTAATACTAGGAAATCTCATGCAATGCTGGTGGGAATGAAAAATAGTACAACCACTTGGGAAGACAGTTTGACGGTTTCTTACAAAACTAAGCATACTCTTAACATACAATCCAGCAGTCACTCTCCTGACTATTTACTGAAAGGAGTTGGAAATTTATGTTTACACAAAAACCTGTACACAGATATTTATGGCAGTTTTATTTGTAATTGCCCAAATTTGGAAGTAACCAAGATATTCTTCAATAGGCAAATAAACTGTGATACATCAAGACAATGGAATACTGTTCAGCTCTAAAAAAAAAAAAAAAAGAGCTGTCAAGTGATGAAAAAACGTGGAGAAACCCTAAGCGCATATTACTAAGTGAAAGCACCAATCTGAAAAGGCTACATACTGTTTGATTCAAACTATATAACCTTCTGGAAAAGGCAAAACTGTGGAGTAAAAAAATCAGTGGTTGCCAGGGGTTGGATGTGGAGGAATGAATAGGTAAAATATAGAGGATTTTTAGGGCAGTGAAATACTCTGTATGATCCTATAAGGATGGACACATGTCATTATACATTTGTCCAAACCCATAGAATGTACAACACCAAGAGTGAATGATAATGCAAACTATGCACTTTGAATGATTATGATGTGTCAATGTAGGTTCATCAATTGTAACAAATGTACCACTTTTGGGGAGATATTGATAATGGGGGAAGCTGTTGGAAATCTCTGTACCTTCCTCTTAATTTTGCTGTAAACTTAAAACTGCTGTAAAACGATGTCTCTAATTATGTTTTATTAAACATCATAATATGTCTAAATATTCTTTGAAAATTGGTTTGAGATTTGTCTTGTACATTTATTCTAAGATGATCAAAGAAAACAGTAATATGAGCAGAGAAATATGTATTCTAATTACAATTAACTTTTAATTTTGATGCTAGGCATGTCATTTATGATCTTTAGGTATCATTTTGTTAAGCTATCAAAATATGTTTTATCTGCTGATATCAAAGTTTTCCTCTAGCTCCTAAGCTTTAAGAGTCCATGACACTAAGTTAATGCTTTGCTTTGTATTAAAGAGTGGCATTATTTAATATAAAAATGTAACAGATTGTAACTAGCAAGGTCCATGGCATCCCAATACCGCCTGTTAACACAATACTGCTTATATTACCCTTCAATCCTCCAAACAAACAAAATTTCAAAATTGAGTTTATTTCAGTAGTTAAGTACTATTAATTTTACATCATAGTATTTAATTTATGGGGCATCAGGAGAGGAGTAAACACGACTCCAAAACTTAACCTCCTTTTCAGGGGAAGGGATTAGGTTTTGGTTGTATACAGGATAGTTGATAGGTGTATTATGCTAGGTGGAGCTCTGACCTTGTTATTGTCTTTATTTAGAGATTGTATGGTTTAAGGAGATATACATGGATGCCAAGTTAACAAGGAGTCAACTTGCGATGGTTGATTTTGGGTGTCAACTTGACCAGATTAAGGGATACCCAGATAGCTGGTAGAGCAATATCTTTCTCAGTGTTTCTGTAGGCACTGAGCTTGTCCTTATGCTGAAAGGAGAACCCAGGTGTTTTTGCTTTTGATTACAATGATTAAGCTGCCCCAGGTATGTCTGTGAGAGTGGTTCCAGAGGAGATTGGCATGAATGGGGCTGGTCCACCCTCCGTGAGGATGAGCACCATCCAATCGGCTGGGGGCCCTAATAGAACAAAAACGTACAAGAAGATCTAATTCTCTTCCTCTGTCTTTTGGGGTTGAGATGATCTTCTCCTGCCCTTGAATGTCAGAACTCTTGGTTCTCTGTCCTTTGGACTCCAGAACTCCCATAGGCTCTTGGGCATTTGGTCTGGGACCCAGAGTTATACCATCGGCTTCCTTGGTTCTGAGACCTTCAGACTGGGACTGAGCCATGCCACCAGATTTCCTGGTTTTCCAGCTTGCAGATAGCCTTTTGCAGGATTTCTCTAACTCTGTAATCAACTGAGCCAACTCCCTTAATGAATCCCTCTTCAGATATGTCCCTACATATTCTATTGGTTATCTTCCTGGAGGACCCTGACTAAAACACCAGTGTAGCTGGTCATTTATTGACATCTTCTTTGATATCACTCTCCTCAGTTCATTTTCCAAATTCCAATTTCCATTTGGGCATCCAGCTATAAAGCTAAAGCCCCAGAGCATTTCATTTCATTGATCAAATACTTTGATTCAAGGGTGGGTATCCATTCCCATATCACCTAAACTTCTCCAATCAGAGTGAAATTCAGTTTGTTAGGAATCCTGGAGCCAAGATAATCTCTCTTCCTTCAAGATGTACATGGGGAAGCATGTACCCCTAGGTACTGGCAAGCATTTGGGATTACAAAATAAGTCAATTTTAGGAATATGTAAACATCTTGAAAGGCAGAGTGAGATATGGAACACACACACTCATACAGATAAACACACATACATGACTTTTGTGGTACAATTAAGCCTGGGCTTTTTACATGTGTGAGCTCATAAACCCCCTGTATACTTTAAGCCAATTTGAGTTAGGTTTTCTTTTATTGGTCACCAAAACCAATGCTTAGCTTTCTGAGTGTGCTAGCTAAGGAAAGTTCATGGGGTTAATGACAAAATCACAATTTTGGGGTGATCAAAACAACTATATGGTGGAACAAAACTAGAAAAGATCCCCAGAACACTATGAAGAATCCTCAGCTTGTTAAAGGGAATGGTAATACAGTAGGAAAAGCATGAACTTTGGGGTGAGGTAAATGTCACTTTAAATAAGTGATCAGTAAATATTTACTAGTATTTATCGATCATTTACTGTGTGCCAAGTGCTTTCAGATCATTATCTCATGCAATAATCTTAAAGACTATTACAGACACTATTTTTATCTCCATTTTACAAGTGAAGAAACTGAAGATTAGAGAAACTAGACCAAAACATACAAGTTAGTATGTGGCCTAGGTAGTTTTCAAACCTAGGAGTGCACGATACATGAGGGCTGTCTGGAAAGTATCCAGCCATTGTTAATATAATTTTCCATAGCATATGTCTGGATACTTTCTGGACATGCCTTGTTGGATCTTCACTTTCACTCACTACATCGTTGAAAAACGAAGTCCCACATATATTTTATTTGGCCTAAGCATTGTATTTTTAAAATGTTCGAGCCAGCATATAAAAATTGGATGATTTCATGTAAAAATCTGGACTTGCATCTGCCCTTGAAAAATGAGGTCTGGCCACACTGGGGCTGCATTCCCATGGGACCCATCACCTGGACAGCTACAGTGGTCTCTCCACTTAACCAGGGTATGCCTTCTACAGTTTGTAATAATTTTCTTCCTTCTATATTGTTGCCCTGACTCCAAAGCTATGTCAGTAATGAGTGATCATTTATTTTACATTGTTGCTTTTCTTATAATACAGAAATATTTATTTGTACCTGGGAAAATGAAGGATTGATCTAGACGGTGGAAATTTTCAAGGAACAGGACAAAGTACATTCTTAATTTTTAGAGGCAAAGAACATTTCTTTTTGTTTAATATGCAAGTGCCACACCTAATTTATTCATTTATTTCACCTGTTTGGTTCCTGTGAGCACTTGAGTTTGCAAATCTTAGACTGAACTCTACATTTTGTCTTGTGCAATTTTCTTCACTTCTCTGTCTCATTTTCCTCATTTTAAAAATGGAGATTTTTTTTTTGCAGGATTAAATGAGATAAACTAAATCTAGAAAAGAGATATGACAAAAAAGAAAAAAAATGTCTGCATAATAAAACTACTCTCTTATTGAAAAAAATAAAAAACAATAAATGAGATAAACTAAACAATTTAGCTGAATACCTGATATCTAGTAGTTACTTGGAAATGAAAGCCTTAGCTATCTTTCTCATTCTTTACACATTTATATACACACATATGAATCTGGTCTACATTACTGTAATAAATTGTGAACCTGCTATTTTTATAGTAATGAGTTTGCTGTGTATATCACTTGAAAACTATTATCTACTTTGTCTTGTGCTTCACTGGCCTGTGGATAGCACCTTCCTAATGTGAGGACGGTAAAGGAAAAAATAATTAGCACCATGTGGATGAGACTTCAATGGGCTGAAACTTCCCATGGCATGAGAGAAATCAAGCAACAGTGTGTGTTTCCTAAAACAGCCATCTAGAAGATGAGATTTATGACAGAAAGAGGCCAAATTGCACATCTAGAATAAAATGAGTACTGACTATTGGGCAGAAGAGGCGTTTTAACTGGCGATGGTCGCTTTAATTGGCGATGGTGTTGTCAAAGTTTGCCAGTAACTGTCACTAGGGGAGCGACCCCTTCCAAGGAATGTTAGGTTAGACGAGTGAAGAAAAATATATCCTCCTCAGTGTACTGCCCTTTTTGAGTCTGGCAGTCTAGCAGGTAAAATAACAGTTTCACAGTATGAAAGTCAGTCTCGATATCTCTTTAGAGGGGAAAAAAAGTAGATTCTGTTTCTTGGTGTCTCTCTAAGCATATGATTTATATTTGAACTTAGTCATTCATTGTAGAAATATGTAATTGCATCATTAGTTAAGGGCTCTAGAACAAACCCCACCCACATAGATTATTTTAAGAAGTCAAGTAAGAAAAATTCCTTATTTATATTCATTAAGATATCCTCAAATTTAACCCATCATTGAAAGGATTGAATAATAAAACTTTAAAGCAGCCCCAAACAATAGCATTTCATTAACAGTTTTACTGTCCACAGTGACTTCTCTGAACTTTTCCAACCAGTTAACTAGACCCTGGAAACAAGGTCTTTTAGTTTTCAGAGCACTGAACATTCCATTATACTCTACCTTCCTACTGTGGTTCTTCTTTGAGCTGATGCTTCAAGATCAGACACTGGTTAAAGTTTTATTTTTTAAGATAGTGGAAAGGTGTGCCTATTTATGGTCTTTGCAGCCCCCTTAAGTTATTGGGGACTGCTTCCTTTTTTGTGTAGGTAATTGCTCTTTCCATAGATATATGGATCAGGGGGAACTTCTGTGTTTGTCCAATATGACCCTAACTCTTTGGTCACAGTGATTTGTTAAAAAGTAGATGTATAAACCAATTCAGTTAAATCAGTCCTTTCCATGAGAATCTGAAGATGGGAGTGAAAAAAATCAGCCTTTTCTCATTGGCTGAATATGTAACCTATCACTTTTGTAGCTGTTAGCTGTCACCTAAACTGAAAAACAGAGAACACTGATTGGAGTGAGGGAGAAGAACTAAATCCATTTAATTCATTGCTGAGAAAAGCAGCAATAAGAAAGGGAGAGGAAGGATCCCTGAGTACACTTTTTCCAGTCCTGGAAAAGATAAGATACTACTATAGTTTCTCCATGGATTCCTTTTTGTTTGAACTGGTTCTAAAGGGTTTGTTTGTTCATTCATTCTTTCTTTTTCTTTCTTCCTTTCTCTGTCTTCCTCTCTCTCTTTCTCCTTTTCTTTTCTTTTCTTTTCTTTTCGTTTCTTTTCTTTTCTTTTCTTTTTCTCCCTCCCTTCCTTTCCTTTCTTTCTTTCATTTTTTATAATCAACTAAGACTCCAAAATTCTCATTTGGTATTTCATATATTTATGTTTTAGGGTTCCGAGTCTTCCAAGTATTATTTCGAAGACACAGAAAATGCAGAAATAAACAAACACAGACCAGGTCTCAGTTATTAATACAGTCTAGTGGAGGATCTAGACAATATAAATATAAAGTAGTGGTAAAGGGTATAAAAATAAATGTGATCAAGGATAAAAAAGCAATGAGATATGGAGGGATATTTTGGGTTAAAACTGTCATAAAAGTCCTCTTTGAGCAAAGACCCAAATGGGAGAAGTGTGACTCAAGCAAAGACCTACAGGAGATTATGTCCAAGTAGAGGCAACAGCAAGTGTAAAAAAAAAAAAAAATAAAACAATCAGTGGAACATTAGAAATCCTAGAAATATATCTATATACCAAAATATTTTAGATGTATACACATATAAAAACAATATATTACAAGAGTGCTGTACAGATAACTGAAAACAGGTGGACTTAGCCATCAAAGGGTTATTGAGCACATGTTTATTAATGTGGAAAGATGTGAAATTGAATCTCACTTCACTGTCATGCATCACACACATAAATATCAGTTCCAAGAAATATTAAGTATGAAGATATAGTTTTATATTTTTAGAGGAAAACTTCATTATTATATTCTCAAGGCACAAATTCTCAAATTATATAGGAAAAAAGTAATAACTTTAGTTAAATTAAAGGTAAGAACTTACATTTATCAAAAGATGCTATAAATTATGAAAACAGAAACCAAGTGTAATACTTATTATTGACAAAGAAATAATATCCAGACCATATAAGAGAATCGGATAAATCAAGAAAAAAGACAAATCAATAAACAAAGTAATACAACAAGCATTTCACAGAAAGGGAAATATGAATGTTCAATAAACATACAAAAAGTCCCAATACCAAAAGTAAGCAGAGAGATGTAAATTATTACCACAATGTGACATCATTTTACCTTTACCACATTGGTAAAATTTTAAAAGATGCGAAATCATGAAGTGTTGGCAAGGCTGTGGAGCAACGGGAACTCTTACTTTGATGGTGAAAACATGTAATCATTTGGGACAGCCAGTTGCTATTATCTAGTCAAAAAGGCAGATGCATGTACCCTGAGAATCAAAGTTTCTAAAATCAGACAAATATCCTGGAGAAACTCCTATGCATGTCTAAGTGATAAAGTATGCATATTCATAGCAGCATTTTTCTTAAGAGAAGAAACAACCCAAACGTCAACCATTAAAAACATGGATCATTAAATTTTAGTTTATGCATGCAATGGTTTCTTATTGAATGGTTAAACAAAACATAGATGGATCTCAAAAACCTAAATACCGTGGGGGAAAAGAAAGCAACCTGAGGAAATGTCCATTTATCTAAACCTTACAAACATGCATAACCTACTTTTTTGACTAGGGACGTATCTATTTGTAGACCAGTCTAAGGGAAAGAAAATAATGATTAAAAGAAACTCAGTGTAGCAGGAGTATGGAGGGGCTGTGTTCAGCAGGAGCATGAAGAAATCTTCAAAAAGTATCTGAAAGGTTCTGTTCCTCAAGCCGGGTTCTGGGTGCTAGGTGCTTGTTTTTTCATTCTTTAAGCCACACATTTAACAAATTTAAGCATTATAGATGCTATTGTCTGTGTGAAAGTAGTTCATAATTTAAAAAATAAAGCAAGACTCTCACCTACTCCATGACGCTATACTTCCAAGGTGCAAAAGAAAGCAATCATTATTTTCCCACCTTTGCACTATATAAATTGATTCTATTTCTTTATTTCTTCCTTTGAGTGTCACTAAGATCCTTTTACAGGAAAGCAGTTTATTTCTCATTTACTTAGATTTTGGTACTAGATAGTTATCATTTTATCTCCAATTTTAGGTCTCTAAAATTTGGTGAAAAAAATACCAGTTTCATGTTTAGATATGGGAAATCAAATGTACAACTAAGTAAGTAAAACATAAATCATTACTGTCAAATACCATTACAGACATCTTTATTTACCAAAGAAAAACCATTTTTGTTATTAGGCTTTAAAAACCCTTCAGAACATTGAAAAATAGCAATCTATAAAGAATAGTTTGAACTTTCAATTAATCGTGTTCTATAGAGATGAACTGGAAATAATTTTTATTATAAGTGCATGAAATTTAAGGGTAGGAGAAGAAATGTGCAGTAAAGGAAAATAATAGAAATTTATATGGGTAACATTCTATTTATTTCCCTAAGTATTCTCCTGTGTTCTTCATGGCTGGATTCCCATTTGATATTACAAAATGGCATTGCAAAATGTTTGGCGCAAACATTTTGATCTACTAAACAATAAAGAATTTGAGCCCACCTTCTTGAAGGATGTAAACTTCAATAAACGCCTCTTCTAATTTCTCAATAATAATAATTTTGAGCTGACAGAAGCAGAAGAGCAAAAACAAGGGCCATTTAGGGAAAAGGCTTATTATTTTTCTGCACCACTGAAAAGTGCCCAAAGTGATATAAAGTGTGGCAAAGATTGAAGCTTCCTGAGCTCTAGGAACAAAGTTACTTCCACTGAACATCTCATCTCCCTCTTATTTCTCATTGTGATTCTCAGGTCAGGGTACCTAATTCTTTTCAATATGAAAACCTCTTATTTCAAAATAAGAAATTTTGTTCAGAAATGGCAGTAGATTTGTTCAAAGTTTAAATTTCCTTA
This sequence comes from Avahi laniger, assembly GCA_963575035.1. NCBI lineage: Eukaryota > Metazoa > Chordata > Mammalia > Primates > Indriidae > Avahi > Avahi laniger. The sequence goes on along the minus strand of CAUYSK010032376.1, from coordinate 8,605 downwards.
TATGCGTAAGACAGCTTCTAGGATTAATTCATTAAAATACTGTGGCAAGACATGGACTTGTACTGCAGAAGCTCTGAATTTTAAGTCAAGTTTTTAGAGATATGTAGCACTTTTTCTGCAGAGACAACTTATATTTTTCTTTCAAGAATCATGGAGGATTATCTTTCCACCATTTTCTTTAGAAGCACAGCACTCAGGGATGTACAGGGACTTTGGAGGCTTGTGCTATTATCACATTTGTTCTTTACTCTTCATATCAGTTGTGGTTCCTTAGTTGCAAGAAAATAAAATAAACTCTGATAAGTCTAAGCAAAGTAGGAATTCACTGGAAGGATATGGAATAGTTCAGAGCATTGAACAGAAGTATAAGGATCTAAACACTAAAAATAACCGCAGTCACTCTGAAAATTCAGATAGCAGAAATGGATGGTTTTTATAGGGTATTACTGTTGGATGAGTATGCTTGAACTTCTTTTAATATGTGAATCTTTGTGCTTAAGATTCAAGTTCCAGGAAGAAAACATCTGGCCTCCTGCCCATCCTTGGCCAGAAATTCAGGGGGACTTTGCTTTATTGTTCCACTAAATTTATATCCAAAGAAAAATCAGAGTCTTATAACTAAAACAAGAAGGAATCGATGCTGGGATAGCAATTAACAAACTACAAACAAAACAAAGTTTTAAAATATCTTATTGCCTCAGTACTGTCATCTCAAGGACACATTGCCTAGCAGAACTCTCGGGAAGCATATGCTTTCCTGCTGCCCTCCTGCTTTTAAAATGACATCATTTCTGTGGACATCCAAATTACAATATTAAAAATGGGTGATGTTAGCAACTTCCCAATTAAAATAAGTAGAAAAGAAGGCAAATGTAGAAATATTGTGATCAGTCTGGCAAGCATTAGTGAATATAGCAATCTGGACTACTGGGATTATTAGAATTGAATGAATGAGTTTACATTTTGTTCTTCATTAAATGAATGTTTATGTCAAGAGAATGGCTATTTTACCATATTTTATTATGTTCCACTATTCCCTCAAATTAATAAGAAGTTCTTTTGCCTCTGTTCAGCAAAAACAAAACAAAACAACAACAAAAAACCATACACAAATAATTTGGTGGATTCAGGAAAAGAATGTACCTGAGGAGCCAATGAAGTGAAATTAATAACAGGTACCTATGTTGTTATATAAATGAATGGCTTCTTCAGATTTCTCATCTTGTAGCAGAGACCTAAATGGCAGAGCTTCCAATAAGAAGACAGTATTACCACTCTATCTGGGACTTGGGCTAATATACCTTTCCCCCTGGAGAAATTGGGAATACATGTTGCCCATTTGCAGTTTAGTGGCTCTATTTGATGGTACCATTATCTTCTAAATTATGGGCACTTTTATTCATTAAATTGCTCCCTAATGTTTATTGTCCAATCAAATATGGATGAGATTAAAACCAAATTGATTTTCATTTTACTCTGTGGGAGACCTTATCAACATTTTTCCTGGGAAGTTTCTTAAAGAAATAATGAACTGTTCTAGAGTTTGAGTTTTAACAGTGCAGAGTCTCAAAAACCCACAGATAGGCAGGTGGATCTCATCATCTGGATGTTTACCTCATACAAATTCAACTAGAGCAAGAGAATGCAAAAGGGAAGAAAAGAGGAAAAGAGAGGGAGAGGAAGAAGAAAATTTCACTGTTGGAAGAAAAATTTACTTCATTGCATTTTTGCAGCATATTTATTAGCTTGAAGAAAGTAAAGCAGGAAATCTATGGAATATGTTAGGATAAGTGAGTAGTTAAGTCTATAACAGGAAAATACAGATTATATCACCCATGTGTTAACCGTATGTTGACTATTCTTCCATTATTTCATTTTTGTACACCCTTATTACCTTCTCCAGTATGTACTAAAAACCACATTTAAGTTCAATTATTTCATATTTATTATGGTAATTAAAAACTGACTTCACCTGTTGGCACCATGCATAGGCCAATAACTCAGGCTTGGTCAAATAACATATTTCATCTCCTTCCACAATGACTGCAAGAATCAGCAATGTGACATAAGCCAATAGGATATAATCTTAGAAAAGCATAGAATTGAGAAGCTCATGTTTTACTAGCTGTGAGAAACATGGAAAGTTGGAGCTGCCTATAAACAACTCAGGGGAGAACTTGCCTGAAGATGATGACAGCATAATAAAGCAGAGTTGAGAGGTGGAGAGGAATAGATTTCTGATGACATTATTTAATATTTTAAATGAGTTCTCCAACTGATTTTGTACAAATGGTCCAAGGCTCTGCTTTGGAAGACATTATTTCATATTTTAACCTTACTAAAGAGGCCAGCTAGAGGTATATGGTAAAAGAATCAGAGACCTCTTTTCTTAATGTTGCCTATTAATATTCTTATTTCTTTTGTACATTAAACTCATATTTCCTTCCCTTTGATTTTATCGAGCTTGGATTCTCCACTTGCTCGATCACATCAGCCTAAGTGTTGATAACCTCATTTGTCTGCTCATTCTCATTTTATGGGGAAGGGTCAAAGCTGGTAAGACTGGGACCCGGCGCTAGTGATTGAGTATGAAAGGCTGAATATTTACTTTTTCTTAGAATCTGTCACCCTACAAGGTGTTTGTTCCTAGAAAACAAAGAAAAAGCTTTGCCACATTCATAGAAGCCTCAAATTCCAAAACACCATCCAACAATCCCCCAAAGTACTATGATCAATGTTCAACTAATATGCAAAAACAATCTCTTTTCCCCTAGCTGATGATTCTGCAGCAATATGTTCTCAAAAACTATACCTCGGTGGGCCGTTCTGCTCTGCCTCTTTAGCTATGGAGCCTACAATATGATTTTATTAACACAAAAATATGTCTTCATATCATAATTGCTGGAATAAATGGGATAACAGAGAATAGCTGGAATAAATGGGATAACAGAGAATATCTATTGAGTAAGACATTGCTAGGCCCAAGAGAGTTATATATTACACATAAAAAATGAATTCAAGGCTGAAAAACATAAAACATTTTGTAGCAGAAATATGACAACCTGTAAAATACAAATTTAGATGTTTCTACAATCAAAGTTCTAATAGTAGTTCTTATAATTTGAGTTTCTTAAATAGAAGTATGTCGTTCAGGTGGATTCAAAAGATGACCTTTTGTCTTGTAGGGGAATGTCACAATCTGTGCTTTCTGTGAAACAATATAAAACTTGTATCCTATTTTGCACCCCTCATTTTAAGGGCACATCATTTAAGATATTTTAAGTTTTAAGAGAATGCATTGTGCTAGTTTAGCAGCAAACTGGCTGAGCAGGCTAGTAAAATATTGGGGACCAAAAATTAAGAAATACGAATTCAAAAAAGTTAAGAAACTCAATTTTTACTTGTTTTTAATTTACCTACCTGTGAAAATAGTATTTGCTGTTATCTACTGCCAAATATTTCAGAATAAGTTTAATATTTCCACATAAAATTATCTGAAGCTATTAAAATATATTCTATTAGAAAAAGCAACATGGTAAGTTACACAAATGAGTAAATTCACATGCAAATATTCTTCTTTTTTCCACCTTTTTTCTCTTTTAGTTCAAGAAAAACAAGAAGTACAAGATAATTCCTGGACTAAGTCTCCACTTCCATTCTGTTGATCCAAGCAATCATCCAATTATGCAGCAAATGCTTGAGGCTCTACTTTAGAATGCACTGGAATCAACCAAAATGCATGTTATAAATGTATATTATCAGGCCTCTCTCTCTGAGCATCTATCTCAGTAAGTAAAGGACAAGGTATAAAAACCTCAATTTTCCTGGGTTTTCCAGGTACTTTCGATTTAGGAGGACTTCAAATCACATTCAGGAAAATACTGTTTCCTATATGGTATGCATATCATATAAATTCTAATGTCAAATGTGTCTGTAATTATCAAAATGTTTAAAATCCCTGCAGGGCTGGATGTAGCAAGCAAACAACCAATGTACAAGATATAAGGAGGCACTCGCTCATTTTCAGCCCACATCCTGCTCCTGTGAAAGCTGAGAGTACTATGTCACCTTAGCTCTGAAATACGTATGGATTCAGGCAACCTAACATTTTCGTTGAGTCTTAAACCCCCACCCCTGTCTTACCCCAAGATGAGGTCTGTATTCCATCATAACTTTGGCTTTGTGGATTCTCGGAGAGAACTAATACAGTTCAGAGGCTCGTTACATAGATTGACATTGTGTAACTTTCTCTCCCCAGTACCAGATTTACTTTCAGATCATCAGTGAGTTAATTGAACAAATGGCAGAGATCTTGCCAAAATCTGAGAAACTGTCCTCTGACCTTGCAAGTAGTTTTAAGTGTAATCTCATTTAAATAGCTCAAAAGCTTTTAGATAAATAAGACTTGGCAGATAAATGATATTTGGGGAGATTAAGAACATACACTGTGTGAAAGAGCCAAGGAAAGTGATTAAATTTTTTTCTCATAGAAGTTAGTCATGTTAATTTGTATTTTCCAAAGATGTTACTGTTCACATTGGTATTTACATATATGTTAACATGTTTGGATTTATCTAACACACGTTCTTCTTTTTAAAAACTTTTAATTTTTAATTATTATGGGTACATAATAGTTGTATATATTTATGGGGCACATGTGATGTTTTCATACAGGCATACAATGTAAATTAATCAAATCACGGTAATTGGGGTATCCTAACACATGTTCTTCTTTATGGTACATTAGTTCTGGGTGGTTGTAAAACTTCACAGTGAGGTGTCCTGTAAGCAGAGGGGCCCTGGATGTGACCACATGGAAGAGTGACGTGTGCTCCTCTTACAACTGACATTGCAGTTGTTAATTGCCAAATACATTAGAATATGTGTGAACCCTCGCACTTGGAAGGTGCTTGTTTTCACCCTTGAAGTTCTTCAGTTCAGAAAAGGTTAAAAATCTAAACCTTGACAAAAGACAGTCAGCCATAGCTTGCTCTGTAGTATGTTCTAAACTTAAATATTTTTGTTATAATAAGCTAATTGGGAAGAGACTCTTAAATCTCTGATGTTAAGACCTTTTTTTAACTCTGTTTCTGTGGATATTTGCTTTTCAGCATTTCAATTCTTGCATATCTTATATCAGCATCCCACGTAATTAGAATTGCATAAATTCTAACTGTTCAATCATCTCTTCCCTCCTGTATTTAATGTGCTAACAGCCTGGGTAATGGAGGCGGGCTCCCTGTGTCCTTGCTTCAAGTCTAAAGGAAGTTAAATATAAAAACTCAGGAAGTGTTTAAACACACCTCCATTTCAATGTGATCCTCAGTTAGTACATTTCCCTTGAGGTAGGCAGAGAAATGTGAATACAACTTTTTTTAACCTATCCAATTTCAACTTAACACTTCATCTTAAAATTTTCCTTTTGCCCCATCAACTGGGTGTCCTAGATTACAGAAGAATGGAGAAAAAATAAAATATTTGGCTGAACCATTTGCTATCTTTTGATATTTCATATCCATAAGCTGCTAGTCTCACCCAAAATGAATGTCTGTTAACTCAAACATTCAAATGTGTGAAGGGGGGCATGAAATGGGACTAATTAAATTAGATTGAAGGCATAGATAGCTAAATCGAGATTTGGAAAACATTTGGACTTTGGAATACTGCTACAAACATGTCTGCTTTCAGACGATCTTTCATAAGTATGATGAAGAAAATTTTGGTTGTGATTTTCATTATTTTCAAGTTCAGCAAAGGAGTAGAATTTATTTTCCTAGTGTTATGGTTTGAATGTCTGTGTCCCTCCAAAATTCACATGTGGGAACTTAACCCCCAAGGTGACGGTCCTAAGAGGTGGGGTCTTTGGAAAGTGATTAGGTCACGAGGGCTCCACCCTCATGGATGGAATTAGTGTCCTTATACAATGGCTTGAGGGGGCAAGTTTGTCCTTTTGCCCTCGTGCCACGTGAGGACACATAGAAGTCACCATCCATGAGAAACAGCTCTTACTAGACACTGAATCGCTGGTGGCTCTATCTTGGCCTTCCTAGCCTCTAGAACTATGAGAAATAAGTTTCTATTATATATAAATTACCCTGTCTGTGGTATTTTGTTATAGCAGCAGGAATGAACTAAGACACCTACTCCAACTGAAAGCTGGGAATTTGGCTCTAAAATATAGCCCAATTGTAAACATTTGTGACCTTGATCATTTCTAGAATTTTTGGAAATACAGGTAAATAGAGAAGCTTGAGTTTATCAACTTCTGATTAGGGATGACATAGTCTCTATTTTCCTTACCTTTTAGAATATTTTGCAATCAGTTGAGGCACTGTCCCCATAGAGCTACTGTTAAGAAGCAAGTCATTTTCCAATGAGGCATTGAATGTTAACACACATTAGTCCTTTCTACTTCTAGCAGAGACCTCGCTTTAATAGAGTATAGGTAAAAAGTCTCAACATTTGAGAATTGCTAGACAGGGGCAAAAAACCGCTTGCTGTCCAGGGGGATCCTGGGTGACTTTAGCATAAGGCAGAATAAGGCCATTTAGCTCAGAGAGGTGAAGGAGAACTGCCTTCAATCTTACCTATTTTAGTTTGTCTTAGGTCTTCCCACACATAGTTTTCAGTCAGTGACTCATCAAATTTCATTCTGCTAAATGTGGTGCTATTTTTGTCTATCTTAAGATGTTCAACAAGCATTTTCTGTTAGTGAATATATTTCCGATGAGCAGAGGTTTTTGAGCATATTTGTATCATGGATGTCCTTGGCACCTGGTGATACCTTTTTAATAATGTTATTAGGGGCATAAAATACCTAAGATTAAAGAAAACATATTATGTCTAAATACAATTCTCAAAATATAATATAAAAAACTTGTAAAATAGTAATATATATACTTTTATAACACATTTAGTAGTAGGATCTATTACTACCTAATTATTACGGCAATTTTGAAGTAGTGGTGAACATAAATAAAATTTTGAACTATTGGCACAACTTTAATGTAAAATGAAAATACATGTGATTTCTCTTGGTGAGAGCCACAGATTCTAACAGTACTAGAGTTTGCTGCCTACATTCATAGTTAAATTGAAGGCTAAATCCGTCACAGGTTAGTGGGAAAAAAAGGGTATACTTTTATTCATTCCAGTTCCTAGACCTCCTGAATTTTATGCAGGGTCTCTTTGGTGATTTGTGTACCCCAGGTTAAAAGTTTGTGCTCCATAGATTACGATAAATAAGATATAACCAGATTTTTAAAATGTCAAACATTGATTTGATATATTTCTCATGACATAAGTTATAACAACTGAAAAACTACCTTTGAGATGGTAATTGTATGCATAAATTAGGACCAGATTTTATCCTTTTGCTTTTAATGCTATTTCCTTATGAAACGAAGTGTTCCCTTGGCATGCTCACCACAATTAAATCCATTTAATACAATCTCAGTGGTGGTGTTTGTTGTGACATTGCTGGGAAAAGGTGTCTATTTATTAAAATAATGTCATCAGACTAAAAACTAAATAAAGAGATATGAGATATCAAAAATAACAAATTTCTATGGTTTTTTTTAAACAGTAGGTTGATCGATAGTATTTTGCTGTAAGATATTGTTAATCTCTCTCAGTCAGAACCAAAACAGCAAGCCATTACAAGTTGATCACAGGACAAAAATTGGCACTAAGTCCCTTGGCTTCATCTTGAGCATGCTTTATGGCTCATTTCATGAGTAATGAAAATAATGATGATAATAACTATGAGAGTACTGTCCAAAGTAGAGTACAGAAAGAAACCTAAGAGGGGAAGATCATGACTGTTTCCAGTACTGTTTTTAAAACTTTTGGAATTTGAGTTTTTACAGTGAAATAAAGCCATTTTTAATAGCAAACTAGGTATATCATGCAAAATATCTAAGTCATGTCTTATTTTTGTATTCTTAAAAGTTGCATTTCCAAGGAACACAGTGAGAGAAAATCAGTGGAAGTTATAATTCCAGACCATAGTTTCTGACTCAAATGTTGAGAAGGACCAAGTGAGAAACATACAGGCTTTTAACAGCTCAGTTGTAAAACAGAACAGGGTTTGTAGAGTGACCACAGTCACAAAGAGTGAAGTGTAAGTGGGAAGGTAGCTGTGTAGCCAATACGAATTTCACACAGTCTGCTCATCTGCTCGTTCGAAAGATTGTCATGCCTGGATTCGTGACCTTCCAGATCTTACATGGGTATAAACCAATGACCTTGGTATTTTGCTTTCTTAGCTGATGGGTGTTGGAAAGAGGCGTCAGAAACCAGATACACTGTTCATGGTTCGACGAAGTGAATGGAGATAGGAAAACATAATTTCTTTAAAATAAGCAGAATTGTTTTCCCATTCTCATTCTACTAGTCTGTCCACTGCCACCTCATCACAGTACTCCAGTATTGTTTATCAAATTGATCTTTCCTTTTGGTACATTCTTACTACCATACTTCTACCTTGATTTATCACTGAGCAACATGCTTTCATGCAATTATTTACTCTTTGGTTTTCAGTGGTCCCCAACCTTTTTGGCACCAGGGACTGTTTTCATAGAAGACAAATTTTGCATGGACCAGG
>CAUYSK010032373.1:0-15618 GCA_963575035.1 Avahi laniger | reverse complement strand
AAGATTAGATGGCTATATGAGGATGGTTTTATATCTGGGTTCTCAGTTCTGTTCCATTGGTCTATGTCTCTGTTCTTGTACCAATACCATGCTGTTTTGATTACTATAGCCTTGCAGTATAGCTTGAAGTCTGGTAAATTGATGCTTAAGGTTGCTTGGGCTATATGGGGGTCTTCTCTGGTTCCACATGAAGCGTAGAATTATATTTGCTAGATCTGCAAAAAACGATGTTGGTATTTTAATAGGGATTACATTGAATATGTAGATCGCTTTGGGTGGTATAGACATTTTAACAATGTTGATTCTGCCAATCCATGTGCATGGTATGGTTTCTTAAAGAGTTCTCTGTTGCGTACTTTCTTGAAAGCATTTTTTGGGATGAAAATAACATGGCTAGGATTTGCTTCAAAATAATCGATTGACAGGGGTATTGGATATATGTACAGATAAAACAATATTTGTCATGTGTTGATCATTGCTGAGGCTACATGATGAGTACATGGAAGTTCATTTTACAGCTATAACTATTTCTGTATATGCCTAAAATTGTCCATTATGAAAAGTTGAAAAATAAAATTATTACTTATATTATGAAAGACAAGCCTGATGGGTAATAAAGTAACAAAGCTAATGGCAAGTGATGCATCTGATAGATTTTACTTTCTTCTCTGTTGTCTTTCTTGTATTTTAGTATATGTGAACATAATTGAACTTATTTTTGGTTACAATTGTGTATGATATTAAAGAAATATTGATAAATATTTAAAGTACCTTTCTGATCTGAGTTAAAGAGAGGAAATTGCAGATCTTATGTGAAAAATGCCAATTTTCACCAGGTGCTGCTCAATCTATGACTATAAAATTTACTGTAATTTTCATTCACAATTTTGATTACCAGGGAGGAAACCACATTTATAAAATAAATAATGTAAGCAATGAGACTTGTAGTGGACAAAAGCAGAGGAATGTGTTTTATGATTTTTTTCCTGCAGAACACTGAATAATCCTTGAGATGTTTTATTTGTTTATTTCCTAAGCAATTAGGCCATTCTGGCCCTTCCCTCTCTAGGCCTGCTGTAAAATTGCATGTATTGAGGCTGGGTGTTAATGTCTCACTGCTATAAAATGAAAAGGTAACCAACACGAAACAACATAATAGTGTTTTTTATTTAAAAGGGCTGTTCTGGTTTTGGGGGGGCTTTTTTTAGAGATGAGGTCTCACTATGTTGCCCAGGCTGGAGTGCAGTGGTTATTCGCACTATTCACAGGTGTTATTCACAGGCTATTCATAGCTCACTGTGGCCTTGAACTCCTGGACTCAAGCGATCCTCCCACCTCAGCCTCCCTCCCAAGTATCTGGGACTACAGGTGCATACCACCAGGCCCAGCTTAAACTTTTTTTGTCATTATAAAATATAATAGATATAGGAAACTGAGTAAAACAAAGGTATAGCTTAAGCAATTGTTATAAGGCAAACACCCTTGGAAACAACCACCAAGTTTAAAAAATTAGACTTTTGCCAGCCACCCCAGAGAGCCATCCTAATCACAACTCTCTCTTTCTCTTCAAAAGTAATTTCTATCCTGACCTTTATGGTAATCCATTCTTTAATAAATTTATCACCCAAATGTTCATTTATAAACATTAGTTAAGTTATGCCTCACCTAATAATTCTCAATTCTTTTTTAATCTAGAGTTTCCTCTCCATCCTTTTTACCTTATGATTTATTTGTTGAAGAAACTGTGTCTTTTGTAAGACAGATTTTGCTCTGTCTTACATTTCCTGTAAGTTGGTAGTTGGTTCTACAACCTTGATCAGATTTTAGTTGACTTTTTTTTTCTTTTGCTTTCCTAGATGGGGGTGTGTTCCTCTATCTGGAGGTACAAAATATTTGATTGCCTCTCTTTTCTATGATAATTGCTTGTAGTGATCAATGCCATCAGGTTTGAGGTTCAGGATGTGTCTCCAGATGTTTTAGTTGTCAGAAACATATTCTCTAAAATGGGAAAGACCTCAGGGGAACAATATTCTCTGAGTTCTTACATGTTGATAAATTGGGCTGTGGCTTTTTATTTGAAAGTCAGGCTGGATATAATCTTTAGTTCACATTTTCTTTCCTTGGCTGTATTAAATACGGTACTTCCTTTTCTGCTAGCATGAAGTTTTGCTGTCAAAGTCTAATGAGAATCTGATTTCCTCTCCTTTATGAGTGATTTTGATTCTTTTACCTGAAAGAGGTCCCCCTCCCCCTTAAAGTCCAGTAATTTTTCTAAAACATATCTCTCTGTTGATCTGGGTCAATTTCCTCAGGTATGTGGTTGTGCTCTTTTAATATATAGTTTTAAATCCTATTTCAGGGAAGTTTTCTTGAATTATACTCTAGAAGTTGTTTTGTTTCTTTCCTATGGTTTCCTTCTTTGGAAATTGAGAGGCTGCAAGATTTTGAACAGCTGCTGGGGGCATCATCACAGGCATGAATGAAGAATTGCTAAGCAGTATTGAAGACCCAATTGAGATTCAATGACATAAATTTGTAGTGAAGCCAATTGGCACTACTCTCCAACTTTCTGTAGCAGAACTCAGCACAGGCAAACAAAACAGATGTTTGGGTTTATCCGGTACTATATATTGCAGAGTAGACAGAGTGTAAAGCCAAGGGGACAAGGGATTCTAGGTGCTAGCTGAAATGTAGTTGAAATAATTATCAAAATGTTAATTGTATGAATAAGACAAAAATTCTATAAAAAGAATTAAAATGTATGACTGAAGGTGGTTCAATTCTTATTTTTTTGGAAGAATGCCCACAATACATAAACAAATCAGAAAAAAATAATGTTGATAGACTATTTGTCGCAATTTTTGATTTGGTTAGAAATATTTGTATGTCTTTGGCCAGACCATAAAAAATGCACATGTATTTTCTTGTCTAGTAATATGTTAATGAAAATAGTGCCTGAGAAAAAAGACCCTTTAATTTGAGACTTTAAAATTTTTTTAAATTATTACTTTTAATTGACATATAATAATTATACATATTTATGGGATACAGTGTGGCATTTCAATACATGTATACTATGTGTAGAGATCAAAGTGGTCACTAGAGATTGGGAAGGGTAGAGACTTTTTTATCAGTCATGTAAAGCAGTGTTGATAGGTTTCCGATTCTTATTAATACTATTTCTGCTAAGTTTTAGGCTTGTGGCGCTGAAGGTACTGTTAGCCTAGAAAATAAGCACAGTTGGTATTTGCCCATAGACTCCCTCTGTGAAGTGGGAATCAATCAACATTTCTGAGTATTTTCTGCATTTACACCCAACTGAAGGTAATAATGGATAGCATAGTAATGATAGAAAACACATCATTTTCTCAGTCTCTCTCTCCTCATAGAAGTGGTAAAAATGCCCATTGGTCAAATTCCTTCTTACTCTTCTTTAAGTTTCCCAGTGTTCCCTGCTCTTTAACTGTGACACTGTCATAGCTGACATCATTTATGTTTATTGATTGATTGGCTTTCTTGATCACTTTTTCCTGTCTTTCTGTTAACCAGGGGCAATATATGGAGTTAATGCTTATCTCCACGTGGTGGCAGCCAGAACCCCAGCAAAACTAGATAAACAACAAATTCCATTCATAAACCTGAAGAAATTATTTAGTCAATTTTAGAATTTTATATAAGGTTAAACTAACCTCTCTTTGCTTTTCCTGTCATTACTAAGCCCATCCTTCTTTCTTGAAACTTCCGTGCAATCACAAAATTTACATCTGGATTTAACACTTTTGCATATATTAAGCTGGAAGGGGAGCCCTATACTATTTCTCCTACTTTGTAAGAAGATTCCAAAGAATAGAAGGTATAGAACAAGCTGCTTACATTGAGGCTTAGGTAAAAGAAGTGCAGGCTCACATGTGTCCAGGTCACTACAGTAGGTGATGGCATAGACCCAAAGAAAGTGCATTTTCCTTGAATTTCTTCCTTGTATACATACTTTGTTACTCTCATGAGTTAGATATATGATAAGATTCTTTTTGTAAATTTACGATGCTAAAAAACTGTCTTCCTATCTAACAGTCCAAAGCATTTTATATTTAGGGCTTTGAGTACTCTTAGAGTGCAGATTGAAAGCAAATTAATCCACGTGTTAGAATCTTTCCATATTTCTCACTACTACGATTACAGGCTTATCGATAGTAATGATCCTATTCTCCAAGAGTTCTTTCACTATGATTCTCTGGAACAGCATTCCTCCTGGATTAGTTCCAGAATGTCTTTGAGTCATTCAGCTTTATGATGTGCAGCTCCTTTGGTGCTCACGCCACATCTTATGCAAATAGAGAAACACCTAGGTCCTTGCCCTAAATTTTCTTTCAACCTCACCTTCTCCCTTTAATCCTGGCAAGTTCCCCAAATGAAAGTCATTTTGATTCACGTTTTGAGATTTCCTGAAATGATTGCCAAGGCGAATAAATTAGAATTGGGAGTTACTCTTTTATTTGTTCGTTTCTTCTTATAAATTATTGTGAAATGTATAGAGGGCATGTCGGTAAATAGCAATTCACAGCGTAGTGCTGGTATTTGTATGCCAGGTGTTCAAAGTGGCTAGATATAATCTCAAATAATGCCACCACTCCCTCCACACTCGTAAAATGAGGATATATTCAGCAGCCCATTTACTTTTTAATTCCTATAATCTCTTACAGAAATTCCAACTCCACAGTTAAAATATCAATTGTCCACCTAAAAGCCATTCACTCCATTCTTTTCCTTAATACTGGAGCCTGGTTTTTTTTCAGGAAGTAGGCAGAGATCCCTTAATCTCAGGGTAGATAGACCACTAACCCAGCCCAGTGGGGATAAACTAATTGTTCCAGTCATTTTAATCCTGTTTTCTTCCATGAGCTATTTGTGTAGGGTTGGGCCTATAGCCTAGCAAGTTCTGACCCATAAGATATAAAAGAGAGTGTGGTGGGCTGTTTCTAGAAGACATTTTGCTTCCTGGTAAAAGGGACAGGGCATAAAAGGACAGGGCTTGCTGATAGTCTCCCTTCCCTCTTCTTCCAGTCTTAGACTAAGAAGAGAAGCTTGGAGCTCTGAGACATCTTACAACCATGAGATGACAATCATGAGGAAAAAGCCAATAGAACAGGAATGAAAAGACAATGTCTGTGTCTCTGAAGGCACTGTTGAGCAGCTAAACCAATACCAGAAACTGCTTACCTGGAGACCAACATATCTCAAACTTCTTGGTCTCAGAACCCTTTACAATCATACCCATTGTTCAGGAATGTTAACTTCTTAGCTTTTATGAACATGCTGTGGTTATGTAAGGTGTTAACAATAGAAGAAGCTGAATAAAGGGTATATAGGAACTCTTATTATCTCTGCAACTCTTCCATAACTCTTCTTTTTACTTTGAAAATTATTTCATAGTAAAGTTTTAAAAATTTATTGAGGACTTCCCAAACCTTTCACTTACACAGAATATGTCAATTGATCTTTACCATATTATAAATAAAAATGGAGAGATTTTTGAAAACTTTTATTTATGAATTTATTTAGACATAAAAATAATATCTATTACATGTTAATATAAGTAACATGTTGTAAAGAAAATTATATTTTCCAAAAAAAAATAAATTCGGTGAGAAGAATAGCAATGTTTTACATTTCTGCAAATTTCTTCAGTGTCTGGCATGGTAGAAGATAGCTGGTTTCCTGTCTTCTTCTGCATTCAATCTGTTCTGATAATATTGTCCTGGTTCAATTATATGAAGAACGTCTAGCCTTACACAGGTATTTAGTTTGAAAAACAGAGTATGCTAAAGGCCTTTCCAGATAATTGCAGATATTTCTTTTTTTTTTTTTTTTTTTTTTGAGACAGAGTTTCACTCTTTTTGCCCAGGCTACAGTGCCGTGGCATCAGCCTAGCTCACGGCAACCTCAAGCTCCTGGGCTCAAGCGATCCTTCTGCTTCAGCCTCCCAAGTAGCTGGGACTGCAGGCATGCGCCACCATGCCCGGCTAATTTTTTCTATATATATTTTTAGTTGTCCAGCCAATTTCTTTCTATTTTTAGTAGAGACGGGGTCTTGCTCTTGCTCAGGTTGTTCTCGAACTCCTGAGCTCAAATGATCTGCCTACTTCAGCCTCCCAGAGTGCTAGGATTACAGGCGTGAGCTACCATGCCCGGCCAGATATTTCTTTTTGATACTACTGAAATTCAACAAGTGGTAGTTTTTCAGAAAGGTTGGTTGTAATATGGAATCTGAAATCATGTCAATGAGCTTTTCATACTTTATTATATTAAAATCTATTTGTCAATCTTGCATTTTGAATGGGTTTTCTACCCACTCATGATTTTGTACTGTGATGCATTCATTTATCATTTGGAAAATACTGAGTTATACAGGACTTCCAATTGATGACACCTTTCATAATAAAATATCAAAAAATCACCTTTGCTAATAACACCATTGATCTCATCAGAAAAGTCTATAAGTTGGGAAGCTGACAAGCTCATAGTGGCAGATGTAAGTTTTCCAGAACTGAAATTGTCACTTGAAAGCTTGAATGTAATTGGGTGTGGTGGTTTACACCTGTAATCTCAGCTGCTAGGGAGGCTGGGGTGGGAGGATTGCTTGAACCCAGGAGTTCAAGGACTTCAAGATTGCAGTAAGTTATGATCATGCCAGTGAATAGCCACTGCACACCAGCCTTTAGCCTGGGTGACAGAGTGAGACCTAATCTCTAAAAAAATAATAATAATAATTAAAAAAAGAAAGAAAGCGTGAATGTTATTATGTTATTATTGCCAACAAATAAGGTTTTTTCCTTAAAATGACAGACTCACTTTGTTCATTTTCAAAAAAATCTGCCAAATACCCATGTCTGTATCACCACAGTTTGCGTATAAGTCATTCTTGAAAGTAAAAATGATGTTTCATGAGAAAAGCAGCCAGTTCAGCTCACTACTCAGTTGTGCAAATTCTTTTGAGACAAGCCATTAAACTCCAGTGTACAGCGTAAGTACTTTATTAAAACACCCCATATTAGGCCACAGAATATTGAGAATATGTGTACTCAAGGGTTGAGATTTAATAATATTAATAGTTTTTTAGTTTTTTACTGCTTCTTCAAGAACATTCTAAAGTGGAACTGGCTTTTTTTTTTTTTTTTTTACAAATACATAGCAATGAAGAATACAATGACTACTGCTGGCACAGTGTGGTGCCATGCCTTTGATGCCGGCGTTTCAGCCTTCGTTGCTTCAGCATTATAGATACAAATGTCAGCACAAAAAGTAATGTCAGTAAAAAGGCAAATAACATCTTATAATTATTGCTAAAAAGCTCTCAGGGACTCACTGGGGTCCATGGACCACACTTTGAGAATCACTTATGTGAGAAAAATAAATCCTTATTTGCTTAATCCACTCTTAATCAAGTTTTCTGTTATTTGCAACTAAAAACATTCCTGATACATTCATCATAATTCTTGAGTATTCCTTGGTATTCAAAGTATCCATGCTTCCACTTCTGCCTGTGGCAAAAAAATAAAAGTCTGATTTTCTTTTTGAGCTGAGTCTCTTCTTGTGCAGAGCCAGAGATAATTAACTCTTCAAAGTCCCATGGTTTTTTTCCTTATTGGTCCATGAGGACTATACTTCTCCAAGTACTGGAACAATGCTAAACAACCCTCAGACTGCATGAAATCTACCTAGCTTTGAAATATTTCCCATGATTTAATTCTGGAAGAGGAATCTTAAATTATTAAAGTTACTGAGCAGTAATTCAACTAATTTCCACACACAGGTGTAGTATTTAGAAAGGTTTCCTTTCCAATACTGCTGCATCAGGCTAGATAGAGAAACTGCTTGTATCAAGAGAGCTGAATCAGAAACAGGGACAGGCATTACCAAAGGCGTGGCACCAGAGACCTTGGACACAAGGTACATAACACAGTTCAAGGTGAAGGAGAAAAGGAAAAGACCCAGGAATAAACATTAACTTCTCCTTGCTTCTATTTTAGGGACATACTGCAGCAAGAATGTTGGTTCCATTCTAATCTATTTTATAGTTTGGGAGTGCTAAAGAAAGTCACTTAGTATTTTAAATCCCACTCACTGTAATATCTAATTTTAACACTTCACATTTAAATACATTTTAATAAAACCAGTAAGTAACATAGGGAGGGGTCTGAAAGATTTGGGGACAAAAAAATGAATTTGCCCAGAGTTTAGCTACAGGTAAAGGTTAGAAAAAAAATTTTTTTTAAAGATTAAGGGATTCCTATGATCTGAAATATTAGCCAGAAAAATGAAGTCCTTTAGTAATGGAGAAATAGTAATTTTTAATGCCTAAATATAACTGAAGATGTTTTGTTTGAAAAGATAGAATTTCTTACTAGGAATAGAAAGGTACTTCCTTAAAATGCTAAAGGACATTTATGAAAAACTCACAGCTACTGTCATACTTAATGGAGAAAGACTGTCGGCTTTCTCTCTAAGATCAGGAGCAAGGAAAAGGATTCCACTCTTGCCACTTGTTCAAAACATTGTACTGGAGGTTCTAGCCAGGGCAGTGAAACAAGAAAAGGAAATGAGAAACATTCATATTGAAAAGAAAGAAGGATTGAAAACTATATTCATACATGACATGATCTTGTGTATAGAAAATCCTAAGGCGTCCATTAAAAAACTATTAAAACTAATAAACAAGTAATACCAAGACATTATTAATGGGGAAAAAAGCTAATAAACAAGGTCGACAAGGCTGCGGGATACAGCGCTGATATGCAAAAGTCAATTGTGTTTCTATACATTTGCAATGAACAATCTGAAACAAAATGAATAAAAGAATTAATATACAATAGCATCAAAAAGAATAAAATACTTAGGAATAAATTTAACAAAATAAGTTCAAAACTTACCCTCTGAAATATACAAAATATTGTTGAAAGAAACTAAGGAAGATGTAAATAAATGGAAAAACATTCCTTGTTCATCAATCAGAAGACTTAATATTGTCAAGATGCAATACTCCCCAAATTGATCTATGCATTCAACACAATCCCTATCAGAACTCTAGCTGACTTCTTTGTAGAAATTCACAAGCTTATTCTAAAATTTGTATGGAATTACAAGGGACTAAGAATAGCCAAAACATTCCTGAAACAGAACAAAAGTTGGAGGACTCACAATTCCTGATTTTAAAACTTACTACAAAACAACATTAATCACAATGTATGGGTGAGGGGCAACTTCCCCTTTCCCCCTAAAGTTCACTGAAAGATCAACTCACGATCAAAGCAGATTAATAGGAGAAAGAGGTTTATTTACTGTGTGCACAGGGAGAATCATAGACCGATTACCCAATATCCAAGTGGGGTCCAGAAATTTATACACCCTCCTTTTAGAAGGAAGGAGAAGATGAGGAATATAGGTAATTTTGTTTAGGGGCAATAAATGGTTGATAGGGAGGATAAATAGACACTTGGGAGAATGAATGGATAGGGGAAAACACATTGATTTGTAAATTAACCTGAGAGACAGGTGTTATATTTAAAATGATTTGGACCAGGTTTGGTTACATTCTTTGTCTTCTTTTCCGGCAATATATTGAGATAACTGGGGAGGGGAAGGGAAATCAATTGTTCTTTTGATGGTTCCATCTGGTTGATGAAGATAGAGGGAAAGCCCCTTCCAAGGACCTGTTGTGTTCTAAGGGCTTTTAATTCAAAATACTCTTTCTACCGAGGAGTCATTTTTGGGGTGAAATTTCTTGAGCTCCTTCAACAACATTGTGGTAGTGGCATAATGATAGACATATAGATCACTGGAATGGAATTGAGAGTCCACAAATAAGCCCATGTGTCTACGGTCAACTAATTTTTAACAAGGGAGCCAAGACCATTCAATGGGGGAAAATAATCTTTTAAACAAATGGTTTAGAGATATCCACATGCAAAGAATAAAATTAGATCCCTACCGCATACCATATACAAAAATTAATTCACAATAGATCAGCAACCTAAATATAAGAGCCAAAACCATAGAATTCTTAGAAGAAAACATAAGAGTAAATCTTAATAACCTTGGATTTAGCAATGGATTCTTAGATATGACACCAAAAACATGAACAAGAAAAAAATGGATGTTAGATTTCATCAAAATTAAAAAAAAAAAAACTTTTCTGAATGAAAAGACATGATGAAAGTGACAAAATGACCTCCAGAAGGGAAGACAATATTTGCAAATCATATATCTGATAAGGGTCTGGTATCCACAATATATAAAGAATTCTTACAACTCAACAACAAAAAGACAGATAATCCAATTTAAAATGAGCAAATGACTTAAATATATACCTCTCTAAAGAAGATATACAAATGGCCAACAAGCACATGAAAAGATCTTCAATATCATTAGATGTTGGACAAATACAAATCAAAAACACAATGAACTACTAGTTTATTACCACTAGGATGGCTATAATTGAAAAGAAATAGAAAAGAACAAGTGTTGGTGAGGATGTGGAAAAACTGGAATACTCAGACATTGCTGGTAAGAATGGAAAATGGTTCAGCCACTATAGAAAACAGTTTGAGGGTTTCTCAAAAAGTTAAACATAGAATTACCTTATGACCCCACAAATCTACTCTTAGGTATATACCCAAAAGATTAAAAACAGGTACTCAAGTACACGTACACACATTTTCATTGCAGCATTATTCACAATAGCCAAAAAGTAGAAACAGCCCAAATGTCCATCAATAGATAAATGAATAAATTGTGGGATAACTATACAATGAAATATCATTTAGTCATTGAAAGGAATGCTGCATGCTGCTACATAGATGAGCCTTAAAAACATTAAGCTAATTGAAAGAAGATAGTCATAAAAGATGACATATATAATTATATGAAATGTCCAGAATAGGCAAACCTATTTATATAGTGGATTAGTGGTTGCTTAGGGCTGGGGAGGTTTTGGGGATGAAGGTGAGAGCTAAAAGGGTATGGGGCAGAGGGTTTGTGATAGTTAAAATGTTGTAAAATTGGCTATAATAATAATGATTGCGCATATCTGTAAATATACTAAAAAATATTAACATATACACTTTAAAAGGGTAAAATGTATGATATGTGAATTATATTTCAATAAAGCTATGAAAGAAAAAAGATCTAATTTCTTAGAAAAATATAAAAATTGGGTTCATTATAGATTCTTTATTTCTTTAATATCGCTCAAGCAAAACAGATTTTTTCATCACCATATTTGATAGCCATTTCTCTGACAGTATTTGCCAGCCTGTCTGTGCCTACCATCCTAGTAAAGAGAGCAGAGAAGCTGAATATAGACCTGGGAAAATTGCTCATGAAAAGAGCACCTAGCAATACCCATTACTGAAATTATTTGCACTTAAGACAGAGTTGACAATATTGAATAATTGCAATACAGTAGGATAAGTGCTGTATTGGTCATATTCAATAAGATAGAAGCTGGATAGGGAGATTGAGAAAAAGGCATTCAGGGTCCGTGTATCATCCATGAGTCAGGGGCACAGAGGATAATAATCAAGGTTTGTACTGGAAGATTTCTGAGTGTTGCCATGGATGGAGTTAGTACAAGCAGTGGGATGAGGTTGGGATGGAGGGGATCAGTGTGTGCAAACTAAGAGAAACAACAAGATAACTGAGGACAAAAGTCACTAGATGATCTCATTGCAAAAATAATTTTCTCTCTTTCAGTGGATTATACCTGCCAAGTCTTACATCGAATCATCTTAAAGATGCAGCTTGTCATTTGAAAATAAAATTACGAGAGTCCCAATTTGAGTCTGTGCATGATTCAGACAAGCATAGACATATCTAGCACACTGGTCAAATAAACCCAATTAAAGTCCAAGTGTGTGAGTACTAAGGAGCCTCTTGGAATCATTTTTTCTCAGAGAAGAAAGATCCAGGAGTACAATCTTCTCTAAGGGGTGCAGTAATTTTGGGTAGAGCATGATGGCTGTCATTTGTAATGTCTTCTGAGCCCAACCTCAACTTGCCTCATACTGAAGTCCTGAACTCTAAGGTCCCTGGGAGTACAGGCATCATTCCATGGGTTCCCCTATCAACAAAGGGTAATACTAGAGACAAATAAGAATAAGGAAAAGCATCAGGTAGTATGGCGGGGGTGCCGTTGCATTCAGTGGAAGCTGAGTTGTTTAGAAATATACATGAGAGATCCCTTGAAACCTTCCAGAAATACTCGAGGGAAGGAGCTTTGAAGAAACCTGTAGTCATATGTCAAGCAGATGGAGGCAAGAACGAGTTATTTGAGGTATTATTATTTATGTGATACCCAAAGGCTAGTGAGGCCCAGAGAAATGGGAAACATGGACAGAGTCCCCAATCCTGGAGCAGCTGAAAATCATCTTACAGTAGAAGATCTTACATGACCTTTGACCCATTCCTTGAAGGAGAGAGAGTTTGAAGGGCATTTCAGATTAGAGCAGAAGGAATGTACAAAGACACATGCTCACTATGCCTATTCATGAGAACCAATTTGCATGAACTAAGTGTTCTTCATTCTGTGCAGCTACACATGTACATTCTTAGTGGGGATACTGCCATTTGACCACAGTTGCCACTGAGAGCAGCTCAACTATTTCTCGTAACTGTTGAAATTATTAAAATATTAGAATTGAAAGGAGCCAAAGATGTCATCTAACCTCCCACCACACACATACATAAAGCGCAAGGGAGAATTGCAAAGCTATTACCAACCTCCAAGGCTCAATAGACAACATCTGCTTTGTCATGTAAATTTAGAGAAGCTAAATAGCCCTGTAAAATTTAGAAGGCTGAAGGGATGCCAAAAATCCGGTCAGCAGGCCATAAGTGTTTCTTTTGTTAATCCAGTTGTCTAGTAATTTGACATACAAGAAGGGCAGAAAGTTCTCTCTATAATTCCTTGAGATCCAGACAGCATTTATACTCATGACAATCCGTTTGCATAAGGAGAGACAAAAGGAAATGGTGGTAAGGGTGTTAATGTGTAATTGTTAATGGAACACATAGTTTAGCATCTAAATGTCACGATAAAGCCTGCAACTGAACATTGTGATTCTAATTTAAATTATTTTGTCACTTTACCGTGTCTGTTTCTTTCGCATTGTCTCAAGTGGCTGAACAAATTCATCAGGAATTATACAAAATAGAATTCACTTTATATCGAAAAATAAGATAACTTTGTGTTAGTGTGGTTAAATAAACTAAAGCAAGCACTGAATACAGTACCAAATGTGATTTCTCTGAAAATCCGAGTCAAAAAAAAAGCAACTCTAAAATTCAGTGAAAAGATTCAAATGAAAACGTTTCCACGGCTTTTCTCTTTCAATGCAATTTGACAATGTCAGTATTTCAAAGATTATAAACAAAAACCTTGGTAACAGACACAAGAACTTTAAGAATACTTATACATGAAGGCATGTGCATTATATTTAGCCTTTTCATTGTAAGATTATCAAAACCACATTGTTGTCAATATTAAACGCCAAAATAGCTTTATGCCAAAGCTAAAATAGTCACTAATATTTCGTCTTTAGTAGCTTTAATTTTAAACTATACTTAGATTCACAGAGTAATATTACTCAGACACTCTTTCACTATTGTCAGGCATTACAAGCAATAAAATTACCCAAAATCTTCATGTTATGCACCTTGCATTAAAACTCTAAATTAGCACCACCTACACAAAGAATTGTTAGAGACGTAAAGTCTAAAGTCTTTCCCTAAAAAGACCTATAGTCTAGTTAATGAGTGAGCTATATACACTCAAAATGCTCAACATATGATGGCACCCCTGTGCCAAAGCAGTATAACAGACAGTAACAGTTATAGGAATTCAGAGGCAGGTCCAAGATTCCTCTGTATGTATGGCTTCACAGCGCTAGCATTGCTAAAGTGTTTTCTTTATACCGGGCAGTTTAGCTGCAATTAAAGCAAAGATGCTATTCGTTAGACAATAGTATATTGATTATTGTCTCATTACCCTGGGATGGTTAATTATGTCAATTGTAATTTTGTCATATTTTATCGAAATACCTAACCATGTATGTTTCCAATTGTCATATTAAAAAATAATACAATTGGAACACAGTTTGAAGAAATTAAAATATCTAAATATCATACAGTCTTAATTTCTTAACAGCTACACATCTTTTTGTCTCTCTATGTGGCTTTCAGAAGTAGGCATCATTACGTTTTATTTGTTTCAGTTTCAAAAGTTCCCTCAGTCCCCTTGACTTTCAGGTTTTTCCTATGGTATAGATTTTAACTACACAAGCAAAAATGTGTTTTTCTTGAAAAATGGCATTTCTCATAGTATCGTTCAACAATTCACTGTTTAACTAACTAGACCTTTCTAGTCTCTGCTTGTAGAAAAGCTGCTTATTATTTAAATAAACATGGCTTATTTATGATAAGACATGATAAGAGACATAATAGTCATATACAAGCTTATCCCTGTTTTCTGTAATGATCATGATCTTTCAACTGTAAGGGAGTCATTTTTCCTTTACTTCATTAATTCAACAAGCATTTCTTGGGCACTTACTGTGTATCCAGCACTATACTAGATATGAAGGATACACAAATGAAAAGGGGAAAAAGTCTCTGTGATTATGTGTGCAAATAATTGTGGTACAATGGGATACATACAATAAAAGTGTCCGAATGCCATACCACAGTCTCTAAGACCCTTGTTACCCCTGTAATCTCATCTGGGTCACTATTTTCCTGCCTCACTGGCCTTCTCTTTACCTCAAATGGTTTTAAGCTCCTTTTCACCTTAGGGCCTTTGCACTTACTATTTCTTCTTCCTGCAATGTTCTTCCCTGCCTTCATAGGCAGGCTAACTCCTACTCACCCTACAGTAATCAATGTAAGTATCGCGTGCTCAGAAAAACCTTCCCTGACCTCTCAGATTAGCTTTTCTTCCTGTCGTCTACTCTCAATGCACCCTTTACCCTTCAATTGTAGCCCTAATGTCCATTATAATTAATTATCTGTGTAATTGTTTATTGTCTGTCTCCACTAGACTGCAAATTCTGTGAAGGCAGGACTATATCAGTATTGTTCACTTGTATACCCCCATGGCTAGCACAGTGCCTAGCACATGGAAGTGGAAGGAAAAGGAGGAAGGAGGGGAGAGAGGAAGGGAAGCATAAAGTGAGGGCAAGAAAGGATGAAGTCGAGGAAAGAAGGAAGAAAGGAAGGAGGGAGGGAGGGAGGAAGACTGTATGTGCATAAAGAAGAGAGTGGAACCAGAGAACACCCCACATAGCAAAAACAATTCTAGGCAATAAAAACAAAATGGGAGGCATCAATTTACCAGACTTCAAACTCTATTACAAAGCTATAATAATCAAATCAGCTTGGTACTGGCACAAAAACAGAGCCATTGACCAGTGGAACAGAACTGAGAACCCAGATATAAAACCATCCTCATATAGCCATCTAATCTTTGACAAACCAGACAAAAACATACACTGGGGAAAAGAATCCTTATTCAATAAATGGTGCTGGGAAAACTGGATAGCCACATGTAGAAGACTGAATCTGGATCCA